>PVJA010031577.1:0-24807 GCA_004027025.1 Myocastor coypus
CTGAGGCAGGAGGATCAATGTGAGTTCGAGACCAGCCTGGGCTACAAAAGTGAGCTCAAGGCCAGCCTGAACTGCATAGCGAGACCCTGTCTCAAAAAGACAAAAAAAAAAAAAGGAAAAAGAAAAATACCACCTGATATCTCAATAAATCATAATCACTGTTCACATTTGTATATTTGCTTTCCATATTTTTTCTTCTGGACTACAGTTTTAACAAAGGCAGGAGCATACTGTTTAGCATCCTATTAATCATAGACAATTTAACTCATATATTTACTCATAAGAACAATATAGTCATACTGCATAACATACAGAAAAAGAAAAAAAATCACTCCTAATGCTTACCATCTGGTAGTACTATCTTTTTTTTTTTTCCGGTATTTTTCTGTTGAATGAAAGCTAGTAGTTTTTAACTCTTCTATACACTTACTGAATCCACTTTTCCAGAGATAAATCCTCAAGTTTATAGGCTGACCTTTAAAACATGATCACCTCCTATTGGTCACAAATTTACTTGGGTCATATGGCTCAGGCAGCCCTTGGTATCACAGAGTGGGATTTGCAAGATGTATCTGCATTTTCCTGCCCTTCCCCTTCATGAGATTATTAGATCTGCTTCATCCTCTCAGTCTGAGTTTTAAATTTCTCAGTGAGCAAGTATTGAACCTGAAGTATGTGAGCTGAGGCAGGGGTAGGGGCCAAAGGTAAAAAATCAGAAAACAGAGTAAAATATCAGCATTCATCTGCCACTTAGTACCCTGTCCACACCAAATAAACTGAGCCGTAATACTTACAACAACCTGACGGAGTGGGTATCATTATGATTCCCAATTAATAGACGGGGCCCCCCAAATGCAGCCACTTATCATTAATAGATGGGGCTCCCCAAATGGAGCCACATAGAAGAGGCCCCCCAAAATGGAGTCACTTGGCCAAGACCACACAGTCAGCAAATGGCAGAGTAGGGATTTAAGCCCAGGCCACTGACCCCTGACCTTGCACTCTCTTTATCCTCCCAAGCAGCGGGGTGTAGGGTTATAGGGTAAAGAGTTTGCAGCCTGCCTGATCTGGATTCAACTCCGGGCCTCCGGGCTGCGTGAACTCTGGCACTTCTCACAGACCGTCTCACCTTTGGTAACCCGACCTCACAGAGCTGTCCTAGGAATTAAATGAGATGATGAATGGGAACACACCAGGCCCATCGCCGATGTACGGAAGGTTCCTGCTGGGTGACCAGCCCTGTTCTCTCTTTGCTTCGCGAGCCCCGGGTCTACTTGCCAAGTTGGAGATAAGAGTTGAGCTGGAGAGCTCTGAGCTTCCCTGGAGCCAGTGCGAAGTCAGTGATCCAGGGCACATTTGCTGAGAAATGCAAATGTCTCCTTTGCTCCCTCCCCAGCCTCTGCAACTAGCCTCCTCTCCTGTCTCCCCCAAAAGAAAAAGGTGGTTTTTGTGCTAGACCCTGAGTACTTCAAACTCCTCTCTTTCTTGCTCCACAGGAGGTGGGCAGTGGAGATGACAGGAAGTCGCCAGTGGGGAGGCCCATTCTGGCCTGTGGGCAGGGAGGGCGCTCCTTTTTTGCCCTTCAATGGTCCGGATGGGGGAGGGGGCTGGCTGTTAAGCAACTGCTCCGGAGACACTCCAGAAGCTGAGATGAACATATGCCTCTTTCTAACAATTGGCCTGGGAGCCATCGAATAGATGGAGGGCGGATTTGTACCTCCTGGATCTGGAGCCTGCAGCCCAGAGCCTGACGCGCTTGCACCAGCGTTCCTGTTGGAGCTGAGGGGAAGGGCGGATGGTGGACCAAATAAACAACACACAATTCAAAACTGTAGAGCTGCCCCTTTTTCACTAGTTGCTTTCTGCAAAAATATTTTTTCCCAATCCAGACACTAAGAGGGCTTGAGGTTACATTTCACACGTGCAAACACTGAAATGATTTAGGGGCTCAACCACAGATCGTGCCTTTTATCAGGGAGGAAATAGACACGATCCACAAGCTTTTGGTGGGGGCAACTGGGGATCAAACTCAGGACGCCACAAGCCTTAAGCAAAGTAAAAAAAGCGCAGTGATGATTTGTAGGGTGTGACTGTTACCCGAGTTTGTGTTGGCGCAAAGTGAGTGAGGAGATGAAACAGAGTCGCACGGGGCAGGTTGTGGCCAGCAATGGTTGTACCTAGCCAGGGACCTCCTCCATATGCCAAGGAAGGGCCTTGTTTGGCCCCTTTGTTTCCTCAGGTGGTCAGTTTGTCAGTAAGTAACTTTGCTAAAACTGTGAATGCAGGGCCCTTGAGACTACTGAAAAAAAAAAAGAAAAGAGAAAGACTGCCAGGTCTTCAAATACAATTAAGAAGACAGACCGCATATATAGCAAAAACGACTTCTTGACATTATTCCCCCTCTTCTTGATATCGGGACCTTTGAATGTGTTTTTTGTTGCTGCTGTTTTTTTGTTTAGAAACAAGGTATAGTTCAGGCTGTCCTTGAATTCACAGAGATGCTCCTGCATCAGCCTCCCTAGTGGCAGGAGTATAGGTGTGCAACATCACGCCCAGCTATTTTTCTTTCTCTCTTCTTTTTTCTTTTTGAGACAGACTAGATCGCACATGCTGGCTTCAGCCTCCCAAGAGCTGGGATCACAGGCTTGCACCACCAAACCTGGCTATTTGGGACTTCTGGCCATTTGGGACTTTAATAAAAGTTTTATAAATGAATAATGTAAAACTGTAGCTGGGGAGATAGCTTCGTGGCACAAGTGCTTGCCTGGGTAAGTGCAAGGTCATGAGTTTGAACCCCAATACAGCAAAAAACAAACAAACAAACAACCTGTAGCTATTGCTGAAAGGCTGGAAAATAAAGGGGAGTGATTACAGGGGTAATCTTGGTGGACTTCGTGTAAGAGGTAGGGTGGAAAGTTTTGTCAAGAGGAATACTGAGATGAAAGGTCTGGATCTCTTTCTAGTAAAGATTTGTGAGATAAGATCCTAACCCCAAGAAGTAGTCCAAATGCAAAATGCTTTTGCTAGACAGAAATAATTATATAATCAATAAAATAACTTAGTGCTGTGGAAAAGCAGGAGGGTGTCTGCCAACCCTGGGTTAAGCTTTTCAAACCCTGCTTCCTGCTTTTGACTTTTCCACAAACTACAAGGGCTGCACCTGGCCCTATGGTCCTGCAGAGCAGCACTTCTCAGCGCAGTATCCTGCCAGCCTTCTTGTCTTGGGTGGTCACGGGACAGAAACCCGCCAAGCAACCAGCTCGCAGGCCTTTGAGGGAAGCCAGCAGTGCTGCGCCGGCCCTCCCAAGAGGCTCTGCCCAAGATTAATCATTTTAAGGGAAAGGGACCCCCGACCTCAGCTGCACCCCTTAACGAAGTAGACGGTGCAGCCCCGAGAGCGCAGAAAGGCTTCACACAAGCCTTGCAGGGAAGTTTGGCCATGAGGCTCCTCCGGTGCCCGGGGCGTCCCCCTCTTCTGGATCATCCCGTGAGCCCATGGCTCTTCTCCTCACACCCGAAGCCGGCTCCGGCCATCCGCTAGATTTAGGTCAAAAAACAGACATCAGCAGCTCTTCCTTAACCCAGTGAAATTACTAAGTGGAATTTATTGGGCAAGTCCATGCAGGGCGATGGGGAGAACCCACGGCCCGGGCCCGCCCCCCCGCGGCTTCCAAGGTGCGAGCATGAGTCCGGGCACAGGTAGCAGGCGCCCCGAAACCGGCGCGGCTGCCTCGCCCTCGGAGCCGCGGCCCATGCTCGTGGCTGCCCGGCCGCGCGGCCGCGCGGGCCCCGATCCCCAGCCGGCCCTTCGCTTTCACAAGGTCCGCGGCGACTGCACCAACTCGAGCGCCTTTAAAGGGCCACGCACGCCTGCCGCCGCTATAAAACGTCCCCGGCGGCACAGCGACAGAAGGGGCACCACCGAGCTCAGGAGAGGAGGCGTGTCCCGCGCCACCGCCCTCCCACAGCGCGTCGCCTCGGGGCCGCTCCCGGCCGAGGCGCCCAGCGCAGACGGAGGCAGCACGTTCCGCAGGCCATCCGTGCGTATCCAGTTCAGCTTTTACCCCCAGCTCGCCTGGGGGCCAGGACATGTGCTAATCCTGCCCAGAGCCGCTTTATAAAGACGTGGAAACGTGGGGGGGGGGGAGGCGGAGAGAAGGGAGGAGGGTCTGTCTTTCCTGGGATTCCTGGTCAGGCCAGCCTGCCGCCGTGTGCGTGTGCGTCAGGGCTCTCCGGGCGGCAAAGGGGGCTTGAAAGCTGGGTCCCTCGTGCGGCCAAGGGAGCGCGGGGACCGCCACCGCCCCGGAGTCCTGTGCCGAAACTGCGGGCGAGTGGGCACGGGCCGGGGCTGCCTGGTGCGGCGCGGCGCGGCGCGGTGCGGTGCGGCGGTGCGGGCTTTTCCCAGGCGCCCCGGGGTCGGGTGGCCACCCGCGCAGCGGCGGGCGCAGAGCGCGACCGGCTCGCGGCGGTGGCGTGCGTGCGTGCCAGGGGGCCGGGGTTGCGCCGCTTAGCACTCGCCTCGCGGCGGCCGCGCTCCCCGCTTCCCAGAGCAGGCGGCTTCGCGGAGGTAAGCGGGGCAGCCGGACGGGATGCCGAGGTGAGGTGGGCGGCAGGGCGAGGACTCCGCGGCGCGGATGCTGCGAGCGGGAGGGCGCGGCGGCGGCGGCGGCGGCCCGGGGCTCTGAGGGACTTGTTTTCTGTTGCGAGGCTGTGCGCTGGGAGCACGGACCCAAGCCGCCGCTGGCGCGCCCGCCGCCGACCCGAGCGCCCGCTGCTCACGGCGCCCGCTCCCCAGGGCACCCGCAGCGCCGCGCCGCGCCGCTCCGCCCCGCGCTTTCTCGCGCTCGGCGGCCGCCGACTTTGCCCCGCGCCCAGCCCGCCACGGGCGCTGAGGGCCGGGGCTGCGCGCAGCTCCGCTTTCTCCCGGGCCGGCCGTGGAGGGGCTTTTCCGCAGGGCTCGGGGGAAGTGCGCGCCGAAGTTACCGCGCTGCCTGATGAGCGCCGCACGGGCTGCACAGCTCCGCCGCTCTCGGCGCTGTGACCTTGGCAAGTTGCCGCGCGTCTCTGAGCCCCGCGGGCAGCGAGCGGGTCGCCGCGACCGCGGCCGTGAGGAGGCTCTGTCAGCGGCCGCTCGCTGCCCGTCGCCGGGCACCGCCTCTGCGGCCGAGCCCGCGCCCCTCCCGGCCTCCCGTGCGGCCCCTGGGGCGGGCGGCTCCTGCGGGGATGCGGCGGCGGGGAGGCCGACGGGCGGCTGGCGCACAGCCGGCCTTTGCTTCTCAGGTGGCGAGCCGAGGGTCTGGCTTGACGGCGGCCACGCTGAGCCGCGCTGTTGTTCGAATTGTTCAATTTCTCCACAGTGCAAAACAGGAGCGGACGCGGCACCCTCTGGCTGGGGGGCCATGTTAACTTGCGCTCCGCCCGCAGGTGGGGACCCAGAGCGGTCGTCCCCCCGTGGTGGAGTCGGAGGCGCAGGCCGGGCGGACGGCCGCGGGAGCCGCCGGCGCGCAGGCACTTGTTGCTCCAGGGCGTCCGGCCGCCTGTGGCAGCCGCCTGGTGGTGGTCAGCGCACGGTGGGACAGTGGGCTGGGTGGCGCCCGGGGCGGGCCTGCGCTATGGGGACGGGGGTACGGGAAGGGCCGGCCATGGCAGCGGGGCTCGGGCAGACCCGCGGCGCCCGGGCCCGAGGAGGAGGCGGGAAAATGGTGCTGGTGCCACGCGCCACTTTTTTCTCGTTTGGCCCCCACCCCACCCGTCGTTAGCGTGGCTGTTGTGGTATTTGGAGAGGTTCTTTTGTACATTCCAGTACCTAGCTGCATGAAGGAGAGGGGAAGGCCGGATAGGAAGGGGGAAAGATGGCCAGGGCCCCCCGCGTGTTTTCTCGCAGACCTTGAATTAATTGCCTGCCACTCAAAGTGTCTCAGTTTATGAAGAGAGCAAGCCTTCGAATCCCAGTCTTGTGATCGCTGGCTTGAAATAATTCAGTTTCACTCATAGAAGGAACAAGGCTCCAACCAAGCAGTCTTGCGGGCAACTTTTTTTCTTTGCGTTTTTTCTGCTTTATTTTCTTTGCCCCCAACCACAAGTAACTGGTCAGTGCAGACGTGATAGAGGTAGTAAGTGGTGACTTTCTAGAAGAGTTTGAGCAGTGCCCTAATGACCTTTCAGGCCAGAATTGGAGGAGGGATACTATCTTAGGGAATGCTACCCTCCTTGGAAAGATTAAAGACTCCTTTTAAGCTCCTCGGGAGTCTTTGGATCAAGAGGTCTTTATAAATGTGGAATTCTAAATCTCAAATTGACCATGAAAGCTCCTTTTAAAAGAAGCTTCTAGGAAATTAACTTGAGAATTTTCAGAAGTTTTTAAATTTTTCTAGCCTGGGGGTATCCTTTTGCCTTCATCTTATCTTTTCAGCATTTGAGCCAGGGAATCATTTGTTTGGAAGGCATCTGACTCATTTCTGGTATGAGGACTTGGCCAGTGGTCAGGTGAGGCACTGGACTGCTAGATTCTGCTCCTGAAGGCCATTGTATCTCCATGCCTCAGTTTCCCTCAGGAAGAATTATTGGCACCTGTTAGTACAGAGAAGCGCAGCTGGGCTCGAGCTACTGAGAAAGCCTAATGCTAAAGGCTGTATTGGAGGAGGGACTTGAGATACAGAGGAAACGTGCTCACTGGTTCCTGCTGCCTCAGAGCCCCCAAAGCACCCTGCTTGGCCCAGCTCCTTACCGACATGCCCCAGGCAGAGCCCATGACACTTGCTTTGTGGACTTGTTTTTCCACGCTGCAGCCTCTAGCTTTTGAGATGTTCCTTGCCCTGAATGCTTCCCACATTGCGCCAATCACAGTGGAGGCCTCAGCTTGCAGCTGGAACACCAGTGGTCCACTAACACAGTGCTTGCTTCCTCAGGGACATTCCTGCCCTCGAAGCCCACACCATGCCATCCTCTTCTTCCACCTGCAACCCTAATTTAGAACTTGGAAATCACTTCAATTACTTTCATGAAGGATAATCAGAGGTGTCACTTCCTGCCAGTGCATGTAGCTGGCCGTCTGATAACTGGTTGAATGAAGCGTGATGCAGCCTCATCTGAAGTTCTAGCTTGGTCTCTTTCCTTAGACTAAGCAGCCTGTGGTCTTACATTTAGCCCTGTCATCACCCTGCCTTGCAGTTGTGTGGTGCCTGCCCTGCCTGGGGCTTCTCAAATGCTTTCTTGGTCAGTGAGGCCTTTTGCCCTTACCATTTCTTCTCTCTCACAGGGCAACAGCTCCAGCTGACAGTGTCACCTCCCACCAGGTTATCCTTCTGCCAAGACTCTGAAATGCCAACTATGTCAAGGCCTGCACTGGATGTCAAGGGCGGCACCTCCCCTGCAAAGGAGGTAAGTTTGGGCATTTTGCAGTTGGATAAAAAGGCAAGAAAAGACAAACTGTTGGAGGATCATGGCGGGGCAGGCCCCACTAGCTGTGGTATCTAGCTATGTCCTTGGCAGAGAGGATAGCAAGAGTTTCTTTCTCTGGGGAGAATAAGGATAGTTTTTGTCTACATGAGTCCTGCTGAGCCCACCAAAAGGTGGTGAGGAAGGAAGCAGAGAAGCAGAAATGAAACAAGACCACCATGTTAAAGAGATAAAAGTAAGGCTGAAGAGAGGGACAAGAGGAAGCCCCTTTTTGAAAAGTAGGCTGAAGAGTCCTAGGAGGGAAAAGAAAGCTGTCAACTCAGGATGGTGTGTGCCCCACCACTAGAACTGGAGCCTGATGTCTGCTCAGATATTTGGCTGAGGGCCCAACTTTCCAGAGACTCATCCAGCTGTCTCCTCACCTGTAGTACCAAATAAAGTGGCCTGAAGGAGCCTTCCAGGTCTGGTGAATGGTGAGGGCAAGCCAGAAACAAGGTCCCATGGTATACCTTTTTGTGTCTTCTAGGATGCCAACCCAGAGATGAATGCTCTGGCCTACTCTAACGTAGGGGTGAAAGATCGAAAAGCAGTGGCCATTCTGCACTACCCTGGGGTGGCCTCCAATGGAACCAAGGCCAGCGGGGTTTCCACTAGCACCTCGGGATCCCCATCTCCAATAAGCTCTCCTTCTGCTACCCCTCCAACTAAGCCCCCGCCCTTTAATGTGCACCCCACCCCTCACCTGCTGGCTAGTATGCAGCTGCAGAAACTTAATAGCCAGTATCATGGAATGGCTGCTGCCACTCCCAACCAATCTGGGGAAGCTGGGCCTCTGCAAAACTGGGGCTTTGGGGCACAGGTGGGAGGAGTGGGGACCCTTTCTCCTACTGGTGCCCAGAGCCCTGCTATAATTGATTCTGACCCAGTGGATGAGGAAGTGCTGATGTCGCTGGTGGTGGAACTGGGACTGGACCGCGCCAATGAACTTCCAGAGCTGTGGCTGGGCCAGAATGAGTTTGACTTCACTGCAGACTTTCCCTCTGGCTGCTGATGTCCAGTATCCATAAAGATGGAGGAATAAAGCCACCAATTCTGTTGTAAATAAAAATAAAAGTTACTTGCAAAGAGACAAGCCGACTGGAGGTGTTTTTCATGGAGACTTATAGGGGTCCAGTAGTCCAGAGGCCTATCGAGGGGTTATAGGCAGCTAGCTATGACAGAGCTGTATGGAATAGAATGGGAGGGAGTACAGGAGACTGTTCTCCAAATTCTGTTGCCACTGTCCCTGCCACCATCTTTTCTCAGGAGCCCAGTTAACACCTTCATTATGCTGAGGTTTCAGGAACCCTGTCCCTACTATTCAAGATTGAATAGAGGAACTGGTTGGGCATTCTTGGAAAACAAACCATTTAAACCTTTTTGTGGCTCCAGAGGCCCATCTCTAGCCACATGGTATACGCTACACTAATGCCAAAGGGCACCAGTCTCTGCCAGGTGCAGTGGCACCTCTAGTCTCAGTACTAGGGAAGCTGAGCCAGGAACACAGCAAGTTAGACTCTGGGGGACTACGTACTGAGCCCCTGCCTCAAATAAGCACCTGTCCAATTGGCCCAGTAAGGACATTGTTTACACTTGCATATGTGCAGTAGATTCAAAGGGTTCTATTACCTGGGAGCTCAAAAGTTGCTACTCTGCCCAATAAGAAGATGTCCTTTATCAGAAAATGGATGTACCTTGAAGCTGTAATGCTAAGTGAAATGAGTCAGACACAGAAGGTTAAATATCACCTGGTTTCTCTTAATTCCAAAATATAAGTAACAGTAAAAAGATAAACTGGGTGGCACATGGCTGTAATCCCAGCACTGGGGATGCTGAGATGGAGTATCATTTGAGTCTGAGCTCTTTAGTAAGACCCTGTGTCAAATAAAAATTAAAAGATAAATAGGAATCCAGTAAAGTGGAGATGGAAGAGGAAGGTGAGGATGGGGAGAAGGAATTAATGAGTAAGATGTGCTGGAAGTACATCTAAAGAAAATCTAAATTGCAACACTCAGATTTACATACTTCCCTAAAAGATAAATAGAAGCTTGAGATTATTGATAACCACTCTTGAAATGTTACAAACCATTATCTCACTAGGGGCAAGCCATCTCCCACCCACTAATACTACCAAGACTATACATTTCACTCATAGTTAATGGCCTCATCCCTATGTCCTTGATGCTACTATTGGGTCAGTATTAGCCAAGAGGCTATAGTTGTCCTTTTGTTTGATTATAGTTTGGACACATGTTATACCCACTTGAAGATTTTGTTCTATAAAACTTGTTTAGGGGGTGGGTACGACAACACATTTAGGACCCCTCCTGTCTGAGGAGCTGTTGCTAGTCCCCATTCTTCTTCACCAATAAATTTTCCTAATCTTAGAATGATTAGGTAAGTATGAATACTAATTTCCCAAGGTGAATATATTATAGATTGCAAATATATACTAATTAAAAAAATAAAATTGCAAAAACTACTGGCTCCCACAATTAACCTGAGATTCCACCTGCATTATTCAAGCCTCTAAAACAGTGTTCAGTCCCTTTGTATAATCCTGGAACATAATGAGTTGGTTTGAGTGTCAATGAATCCCTGTTTCCCTGGCCCACTTCATTTGGGGACAGCCAATTTGGGCTGGCCTGTCCATTTAGAAATATAGGTCAGAGCTGGGCATGGTGCTG
This sequence comes from Myocastor coypus, assembly GCA_004027025.1. Taxonomy (NCBI): domain Eukaryota; kingdom Metazoa; phylum Chordata; class Mammalia; order Rodentia; family Myocastoridae; genus Myocastor; species Myocastor coypus. The sequence continues at coordinate 10,125 of PVJA010031577.1, forward strand.
TACATCTGTAATCCCAATACTCAGGCTGAAACGGGGGAGTGATATGAGTTCGATATCAGTCTGGGCTACAAAGTGAGTTCAAGGGCAGTATAAACTGTATAGTGAGACCCTTTCTCACAAAAGACAAGGGCCATGGAGATTGATCAGTGGTATAAGGACCTGCCTGGCAAGCACAAGGACCCAGGCTCAGTCCCCAGTACTACAAGCCATGCCTGCCCTGGAACTAGGCATGGTGGCTACCCTGTAATCCCAGTAATGGGGAGGCTGAGACAGGAGGATCACTACAAGGGTCTGAACTGAGTAGTGAGACCCTGTAACAAGTAATTTTTTAAAAGAGAAAAAAAATTATATATATATCAATCAGGATAGTTTTGACAAGTTTGGGGTTATATCCCTTGCCTTAAAGCAGCTGCTGAGGAAACAGTGGTTCAGAAGTATGTCAAGGGATAAAACAGTGCCACGCCACTGGATCCTGACCTTGTGTGGCCCCAAAGCAGCCCTGCACCCATGTAAGCAAAACTCAGTGGCCTAGAGATGGCCACTCACATTTCAGACTCAGAGACACATTGTTTGAACACTGAATACTACTCTGAAGCAACCTCCCAGGACCAGTGTCAGACCCGGCCCATATGAGCACTGTGGAAGGGACCACTAGTGAAGGCACTTTAGTGAATGTGAGCCCCCTGAAGACCTGCTCTGGATCGGACTCTTGAGGACTAGGAATCAAGAGAGTTTAATCCCTTAATTAAAATCCCTCCTTGGAGGGAGTTTCATATCTCAGAGGGAGAAAGACAGACACAAGTCACAATAAACCAATATTTTTTGGATCACAAAACACAGTTTTGTTTGATCCCAGAAGAGGAAACAGCTCCATCTGCCTGGGAAGTCTAGAGAAGGCTTTCTGGTATTGAATGCTTGTTTTTGTATCTCACGAGTAATAAATACATGATACAATCTTCTTGTAAAAAAAATATAGAGGGGCTAGGTGGTGCATCTCAGTGGTGGAGTGCTTGTCTAACATGCGTAAGGCTTGATCCTCAATATCACAAAAGTAGAAACTGTACAGATAAGGCTAAAGTACCCTTTGACCAACTCTCTCCCTCAGTCCTGATTGCCTCGGTTCCTGCACAGAGATAACAAGTGTTTATCTGTTTGTGGTACATCCATGCTGCCCTTGCTTGGAGCCTTGACATGAAGATAATGTATTTACCCATAAAATAACTGGATTACAACAAGTACTGTCCAATTCATATTATTTTGTTTAGTAAAATTCTGTATCCTTTGTAATTTTTTTCTTTTTAAATACTAGATTTGAATCAGCCACAGAGAGAACAAGAGACGTAACTGTTCCTCAGGTGCAGGGACCATGGCCAAACCCCCCAGTTCATGAAGGAGGCTAATTGAGATAGTGGAGGCCAGACCAGGAAATGAAGCTGAGAAGGCTTTCATGGTGGTGTGGTACCAGGCCTTCTGGGAGCCTTTATCCTTAGTGTCACAGTCCTATTGCTTGTGGACAATCTCTCTTGAGGTTTGTAGCAAAGTATATAATTAACCAACTTTGATTTTTAGGAAGATCCCACTGGAGGTGAATCTTAGAATTTATCTAAGAGTAAGAGCAGAGAAATATGAGCTTTTGAAGGAGCTGGTGAGGCAGGGTCAAGAAAATTGAGAGTGAAGAAAAGCAGTATGGGAGAAACTAGGGGGCAACAGAGCAAGCTCCAGGGCTCAGACTCTAAGAGGACAAGAACAAAAGAACAAAGCCAGTGTGGTGGCCCATGCCTGTAATCCCAGCACTCTTGAAGGCTGATGCAGGATGGTGGCTAATTCAAGCCCCACCTAGGTTATTTAGCAATTTATCAGGACATTATCTCAAAAAATAAGGAAGAGGAACCAGGAATGTATGCTAGGTTCAAAGGAGAGGAAAAGGTGGAGGCTTATAATAGCAGGAAGTGAAGACAAAGTGCGGGAGGCTTTGGTCAAGTGGTGAGTCTCAGAATCAGCACAGCTCCTAGTGACCCAAGAACACGTGAGAGCACAGGAGCGACATCTTTAACAGTATATGTGCTACCAAAGCAAGCACAAGGAGTGAGGTACTAAGCAGAATAGAAGGATGGGAAAAGACCCTAAGACCGGAGGGTCCCAGGGTCCCTCCTCTGCTGGGGCTTTCAGAAAACATGATTCTGCAACCAGGCACAGTGGTGCATGCCTGCAATCCCAGCAGTTGGGAGGCTGAGACAGGAGGATCCCTGCTAGTTTGAGGCCCTAAGATATACAGTGAGACCTCATCACAAGACCACCAGTTGTAATGTTCTGGGTCGGTGCTGAAAGGAACGACGAGAAACCCGATGAATTTAGCTCAGAGGACTCACCAAGATTTGTCTCTCTCAAAGTGAGCCCAGACCCTCAGATGTATCTCACTTTTGTTTGGGGGTCAAGGAATGCACTCAGGTGCAGAATCACTTTAGTAAAGAAAAGTTACAGTCTCTGACCTCCATTTGCCCAATGCTAGGTTCACACAAATACTAATTACTAAGGTTTCAAGCAAGGGAGGAGACTGTTAATGGAAAGCCTTCAGGGTAAACTGTTATCTTCTTGAATCTCAGCTTTCTAGGATTCCCAAACCACTGCTGTCCCTTGGCTTTGTTTTATTGCTCTTTGCCTTGTGAGATGCTAATTACGTATCTCTACAACCACCACAACAACAACAAAATGAAAATAATCTATGATTCTGATCAAACAAAACAGATCGTGGGGTGTAGTGGCGCACGCCTGTAATCCCACCACTTGGGAGGCTGAGGCAGGAGGATCAGTGCGAGTTCGAGACCAGCCTGGACAAAAAAAAAAAAAAAAAAAAAAAAAAACAGATCAACAGGCAGATTCAGTGCTTGGTCCCCAGCTTGCCAAGCCTGATGTCTGTGAGCTTTGTAGCCTACAAGATGGCAGCAACACTTGGAGTAAGTGGTTTACCACTTCTATGAAAAGAAGGGGCTGGGCTGGGGAGATAGCTCAGTGGAATAAAGCACTTGCCTGGCAAGTTCAGGGTCTTGAGTTCAAGCTCTCTTACTGGGGGAAAAACACATGAAAAAAAGAGGCTGTCTGGGAATCAGGGAACTGACTGGTACCATAAGGAGGCAGGTGTTCTCCAGAGCAACCAAAGTAGTAGGACATTAGATGATAGACAGACAGACAGACAGACAGACAGACAGACAGACAGACAGAGAATAGAAACTGGCTCATAGGATGATGAAGGCCAAGGAGTTCTACAATCTACCATCTGTAAGCTAGAGAACCAGGATCACCTGTGATTTTAATACAATCCACATCCAGAGGCCAGAGGAGGGCAGAGGGTAAGCAACAGAACAGTCCCCAGCCTGAGTCTGAAAGCCTGAGATTCAAGAGTCCCAAAGCCTAAAGGCAGGAGAAGGTGAGTAGCCTAGCTCAGACAAAAACAAATTCAGCTTCCCTTTTCCTTTTTGACTATGTTTTTATGTATTTAGTACAAAGTCTACAGGGTCTTACTTTGCAGTTTAGACTCATAGTGATCCTCCTGTTTTCAGTCTCATAAAGCATTGGGACAACAGGTGCACGCCACCAGACTCAGGCTCAATCACAGTCTCCTCATGCCACAGGGGCAGGGCCAGCACAGCAGGATGTGGATTGAACCCTGGTTCCTGCATCTGCCTAAGCAGGTGCATTAAGCCACTGAGCTATCTGGCCAGCCCTCCTTTCTCACTATTTGAGCCCTCAATAAATTGAATGATATACACCCAAATAATGGAGGACAAACTAGGCATGTTGGTGCATCCTTGTAATTCTAGCTCTTTGGGAAGCTGAGGCAGAAGGTTTACCAAGAATTAGAGGTCAGCCTGGGCTACATAGCTCAAGGCTAGCCTGATCTACATTGTTAGACCCTTATTTACTCAGTCCACTGAGTCAAATAACAGTCTTCTAGAAACACTTTTGCTGATATACCTACAAATAACTATTTACCAGCAGTCTGGTCATCCTTTAACTTACCTACAATTGACCATCATACCTAGAGAAGCTGCTTCTAAATGAGAAGAGCAAACTATCTCCTGGCACCACCATCCAGAAATATAGCCAGCTCAGCAGCTTTCTCTCCAGTAGGTTTGGAGGGAGAGGATGGAAGGGGCACATCCTCCTAGAGCAGTGGTTCTCAACCTTTCTAATGCTGTAACCCCACAATATAGTGCCTCATGTTGCAGTGACCCCAAACTAAAAAATAATTTTGGTGGCTACTTCAAAACTGTAATTTTGCAACAGTATGATTCTGAATAAACTACGTATTTTCAGATGGCTTTAGGTGACCCCTGTGTTTTCGTCATTCGACCCCCGTCGGGATTGCGACCCACAGGTTAAGAACCGCTGTCCTAGGCCAGGTGTGGTGGCGCACACCTGTAATCCCAGCACTTGGGAGGCTGAGGCAGGAGGATTGGTGCAAGTTCAACACAAGCCTGGGCTACAAAAGTGAGTTCAAGGCCAACCTGAACTGCATAGTGAGATCCTGTCTCAAAAAGAAAAAAAAATAAATAAATAAAGAACCGCTGTCCTAGAGGAGTTGAGGCTTTGCTTAGGGGAGGGTGGGAGGTAGGACGTGATTACTGCAGGAGGAAGAGAGAGAGAGTGGGGAGCAGTGCCACACTGCCCACAGCCTGGGCAAGCAAGAAAGCTCCATCCCTCCCGGCCACTTCATGATCAGGCTTCTAATAGCACAACCTGACAGTCATTCACTTGGTTACCTAAAAGTTCCTGAAGCCACGTCCAAGTGTTGCTTATTACACGCCCTGGGCTCCAAAGTAAGAAAGAAGTCCTAGCTGGGTATGGTGGCCTGTGCCTGTAGTCCCACACTTGGGAGGCTGAGGCAGGAGGATCACTGAAAGTTCCAAACAAGCCTGGGCTATAAAAGTGAGCTAAAGGCCAGCCTGAACTGCATAGCGAGACCCTGTCTCAAAAAGACAAAAAAACAAACAAAAAAGCTACTTAACCTGCAAGAAGCTTGCAGCCCGGGGGGCTGGCGAGATAACTCAGAGGTCTAAAGCGCCTGCTTAGGCAAGCGCAAGGACCACAATTCGATCCCCAGCACCACATATATGCCAACCCCACCCCCCAGGCAGGCTGAGGGGGGGGGGGAAGCTTGCAGCCTGGAACACAGATGTGTGATCAAGAGCGCCCCCTAGAGCCCCCTAGACCCAGGGACTCTGCTCTGCTTGGGGGACAAATCAGAGCCCCCCACCCTGTTCTCCAGGAACTCATAGTTCAGTAGCAAGACAATCATAGCCTTGAAGGATTCATTAAATTTCTACAGGGCAGTAATGCAGGTGAGGGTTGGAGGGGAGGTCACGAACTCCAGGCAGAGAGAAGGATTCGAGGACAGAAATAAAACAAAACAAATATTCTGTTTTAATTCTAATTCATACTCTCTTAAAAAAAGAACAAAACAAAACAAAAAACTCAGGGCATGGTATAAACCAGAAGAGAGTATTAGAAAGTCTGTGGCTTTCTGGAAGAAAAGTCAAAAGCCCTGCAGCCTGACTCCCTGAAGGCAAACAATGGAGAGAGTGGAGTTGGAATCAGATCCCTGGGTCACTTCTTTACTCCTTAGGTGAGAGAGAACCTATCATTTCATAAACACCGACTGAGCACCTACTGTGCGCCAGGCACAAAAGAAGCCATGGGAACATGTGGTAAGCAATTGTTCTTGCTTTGATGAAGGTTGTAGTTAGCAAGGAAATAGGCACCAGTCAAACAATCATGCCAACAGTTAAAACTATACATCATGAGGAGCGATAGAAAAAAAGTAGAGAGGACTACAAAAGAGTGCCATGCAGGGGGCCGAGGAGATAGCTGTGTGGCTAAGTGCCTGCCTGGCAACTGCAAGGTCGTGAGTTCAAACCCCAGTCTTGAAAAAAAAAAAAAAAGAAAGAAAAGAGTGTCATGGGTTAGGGGGCTTAAACTTAACTGTGGTGTCCTTAAGCCCAATCCTAGTATCAGGAGGAGATGCTGAATCAGGTTTTAAACAGAGGAGTGTTGTGGTCAGAGCTTGCATGACAGAGATTAATCAGGCAACAGTGTGGGTGATAACTGAAATTATGGTGATACTATAAAGCTGTTACAGTGGTCCAGGCATGAATAATGGAAGTAGGAAGTTGATTCTATGATAAAAAGCAATATTCCAATGTAGAATTGCTCAATTATTATTAAGTTTCAGTTGTATAAAATGAAAATGTACAATAATTATTGTACAATAATGTGAATATACTTATACTGCATACTAAAAGTGATTGAAACGGTAAATTTTATGTTGTGTGCTTTTTTTGATGTTGAGAAGGATTTTTTTTGCCTGGCTCAGGCTGCCTTAAGGGTGGGTCTGAGGATTGAACCACCATCCCCTGCACCTACTGGGATTGCCCAGGTACTTAAACTGAAAGCCCCCCATGTTCTGTGGTTTTTGCCACAATTTCAAATTATTTTTAAAAGAAATGACTACATTTATTTATGTGCCTATTTATTTATTGGAGATAAGGTCTCACTATATAGCTCAGGCTGGCCTGGAACTCTCACTGCTCCTCCTGCCTCAGCCTCATTTTGAGTGCTGGGATTCCATGTGTGCACCACCATACGGGGTAAGAAATGGCATTTTATTTTTTAATGTGTTTGGTTGTTATAGGGATTCAATATGCAGCTTTCACTCATGGTGATCCTCCTGCTTTCAGCCTCCCTAGTGCTGAGATCACAGGCATGCGCCACCATACCTGGACTCTGGCTGGCTCAGATCACCCTCAGGGCTGGACCAGGATGGAACCGAGGTCCCTGTGCTTGCCTAAGCTTGCCTGAGCAGGCATTTTAGTCCACTGAGCTATCTTGCTGGCCCCAGAAATGGCATTTTAAAGCAGTGAGGAAATGATGATCTATTCATTAGATGCTTTGGAACAACTGAATGCACTACTTCACACTTGACACCAAAATGAATACCAGGTGGCCAAAAAGACTTTAAAATAAAAAATGAAACCATAAAAGTGATTAGAAGAAAAAATGAGGAAATTCGATTTTTAAAAAATCTTTTGTGGTACTGAGGAATGAACCCATAGCTTTATACTGAGCTACATCCCAAGACTTTATTTTTTTTATCTTGAGACAGGGTCTTGCTGCATCACTAAGTTACCCAGGCTAAGCTCGAACTCACAATCCTCCTGCCTCAGGCTTCCAGAGTGCTGACATTACAGGTATGCACCACCAAGCATGGCAAAAATTTAAATCTTTTTTTGTAAGGTCTGCAGGGTGTTCAAGGTGTCACTACTAGATCAGACTTGTAGTGATCCACTTGTTTAACCACCTCCCAACAGCTGGGATTACTGGTGCACACCACTACACCCAGTCTCAATTGCCATTGCAGTGTGCCCCAGGGACCGGGTCAGCACAGCAAGCCTAGGGATTGAACCCTGGCCGCTGTGCCTGCTTGCAGGTGCCTTAATCTGCTGAGCATTTGGGGGTGGGGCAGGACTGGGGTTCAAACTCATGACTTTGCACTTGCCAGGCAGGCCCTTGTGCCCAGCCCCCCCCCCTTTTTTGAGACAGGGTCTCGCTATGCAGTTCAGGCTGGCCTTGATCTCAACATTTGTAGCCTAGGCTGGTCTCAAACTCATACTGATCCTCCTGCTTCAGCCTCCCAAGTGCTGGGATTATAGGTGTGTACCACCACTACTAGCAGAAATTGATATGTTTAAGTCCATTTTTAAAACTGTATCAGGGGCTAGGGAGATATTTCAGAGACATAAGCACCTACTGGGAAAGCACAAGAACTAGAGTTGAATCAGCAGCCCTCAAAATCTTTGGTTGTCATGCTCCAGAACAGAGGCCTTATCTAGCACCAGATTTGCCTGCAACAGTAGCAGCAGCACAGTCCTGCACTGCCCTGCCCTCCACTCAGCAACAACAACATCAGACCCCAGCACAGTAGCCTTAGCACATCACCCAGAAAAAAAACAAAACAGGCATGATGGCACATGCCTGTAATTCTAGCACTGAGGAAGCTAAGACAGGAGGATCTCTAAATCTGAACTTAGTGAAGACAAATCAAGAAAAAAAAAAAAAAAGAAAGAAAGAAAAAGAGGGGCCAAGGAGATAACTCAGCAGAATAAATGCTTGCCTGGCAAGCACAAGGTCTTGAGTTCAATTGATGGTACCACAAAAAAAAAAAAAAAAAAAAAGGAGCAGAACAGAGCCCACAAACTTAGAACTTCCTCCTGTTATCAGGAATCAAATTCACCAAAGTTGTCAGGAATAAAACTCAGGATCTTGAGCCGGGGAGGTAGCTCAGTAGAATAAACACTTGTGTGGCAAGTGCGAGGTCCTGAGTTTAATCCCCAGTACTGAAAAAATAACAACAAAATCCTCAGGATCTTGTGCTTGCCAGACAGGTGCTTAAGCCTGCTGAGCTATCTCCCCAGCCCCTCAACCTAAGAAAAAATAGTACTCAGATTGTAAACAGGGTGACTCTCTGCTGAAATAGAAGGGGGTTTTAGTATTTATTTATTTATTTATTTATTTATTGTCTTTTAGAGACAGGATCTTGCTATGCAGTTCAGGATGGCCTTGAACTCACTTTGTAGCTGATGCTAGCATTGGCCTTCCAAGAATCTTCCTGCCTCAGCCTCCCAGGCTGAGATTACAAGGATGCATTACCACACCAGCTTAAAATAGAAAATTTAAGTGGGATCAAAAATCTCCCAACAAAACCAGATCACCCAGGGTGCTAATTGAAAACCACTGATCAAGCTGGGTGTGGTGGCACGTACTTGTATCCCAGCACTGGGAAAGTTGAGTCGGCAGGGTCCCAGTGAATTGTGAGAGAGTTCAAGGACCATCTAAATTACATATGAAAACCTTGGCTCAAAAGAAACAAAGATGTGGGGCCCGGGAGATAGCTCAGTAGAATAAGCACTTCCCTTGCAAGCCAATGGCCTGAGTTCAATCCCCGGTCCCACAGGGAGGTGGCGGGGGAGGCAGAGGAGAAGGAGTGAATGAAAAGTTGGAGTTAACTGACAAGAGCTTTTAAAGCTTCTCAAAAAGCAACTACCAATGTCACTCAAATGAAAATTAAAAATATTGATAAAGAAATAGAACTTATTAAAAAAGAATTAATAGAAGTCATAGAAAAAAATAAAACTGAAAAATTCACTGGATAGACCCAGTAATAGCACAGAAGTGATAAAACACAGAGTGAAGACAGATCACTAGAATCGACTTGATCTGAGCTCACTTCAACATGAGAAGGCTGTGAGAAATTATGTATGTATATGATCATATCTACAAATCATTGTACTCAAAATCACTGTAAATAAGTTCATATAGAACCCCAAAATATTGGAGTTTTTTGTTTTTGTATTTTTTCAAAGCTATTTTCTTTTCTTTCTTTTTTTCAAAAATATTTTCAAGTAATTCACAAGATGGCAAAAAATAAAAAATAGAAGAATGAGAAACAAAGCATAGACTCTCTCAACTCTTTTTTTTGTTTGTTTTTGTCTTTTTGAGACAGGGTCTCGCTATGCAGTTCAGGCTAGCCTTGAGCTCACTTTTGTAGCCCAAGCTGGTCTCGAACTCACACCGATCCTCCTGCCTCAGCCTCCCGAGTGCTGGGATTACAGGCGTGAGCCACCCCGCCCGGCTCTCAACTCTTTTTTTTGACACAAGGTCTCACAATACAGTCTGTGCTGGCCTTATGCTCACTTTTCTAGTCCCCAGGCTGGTCTAGAACTCATAGAGATACACCTGGCTCACCCCACCCCCAGCACTAGGATTATAGACATGTGCCACTACATGTGAATGCTACTATGCCCAAACTTGGCTCAGCCTGCCCCTTGGCATGTGCTGCCAGGGATCTAAACATGGTCCCTGCTCTTGTTTAAGCTTGTCTAAGCATGTGCTTTAGCCCATTGAGCTATCTTGCCTGTCCAAAAAAAGTCTTGGTGGTATACATATACTCCCAGCAGTCAGAAGGCTGGGGCAGGAGGATTACTACAAATTGAAGACCAGCCCAGGCTACATAAAGACCCTGTCTCAAAAAAAAAAGTACTCTGAAAAAAGAAATCAAAGAGGACCTCAGAAAATAAAAAGACAGCCTCTGTTCCAGGATAGGCACTAATACTGTCAAAATGCTCATATTACCAAAACTAATTTATAGATGTAATGCATTCCTAATCAAAATACCAACTGTATACTTCACAGAACTGGAAAAAATAATCATAATGAAACCAGAAATGACCCAGAATTTAAAAAAAGCAATTCTAGAGCCAGCAAAATAGCTCAACAGATTAAAGCACCTGCAAGCAGGCACAGGGGCTGGGGGTTTGATCCCCAGGCCTGCCATGCTGGCCCACCCCCAGGGCATGCTGAGATGGCAATTGAGACTGGGCATGGTCACGCACACCTGTAATCCCAGCTCTTGGGAGGCTATAAACAGGCAGATTACTAGGAGTTCAAGCCAGTAGTGAGACCCTGAACACCCTTCCCTAAAAATACACACACAGAAAAAGAAATCCTGAGGGGAAAAAAGAAAATAAAACTGGAAGTATCATAATTTTCAGATTTTTAAATGTATTACAAAGCTACATTAATAAAAACAACATGGAACTGCATGGTGGTACATACTTATAATACCAGGTTTCAGGACACTGAAGTAGGAGGATCACCATAAAGTGAAGACTTGCCTGGGCTACATAGTGAGTTCAAAGCAAGCCTAGTATATATAGAAAGACCATATGTCAACACCCCCCCACACACAAACAGATATGGTACTTGCACAAAAACAGATGTATGAATCAATGGAACAGAATGAAAAGTGCAGAAATAACCTCAGGCACATTTAACTATTTGATCTTTGACAAAGGGGCCAAAACCGTACATTGAAAAAAAGATAGCCTCTTTAACAAATGCTACAGGGGAAAATGGATGTCCACATGGTGAAGACTGAACGTAGACCCATATTTCTCAGCAAGCACTGAATAAAAATATATGCATGGATCAAAGACCTAAACATTAGGACAAAGATCTACTGCAAGATAAAATAGGTGAAACTCCTGAAGATATATACATAGGAAAGAACTTTCTGAACAGAATTATAATTTTATAATGAATAACATAAAACTCAACAAATAAAATAATTTCAACTTAAAAAAGCTTCTGTAGGGGGCTTTGGGGTTAGGGCAGTTGTTTAGGTACTTGTTGTACTGGCAATCCCAGTCAGGCACAGAGGTTGGCGGTTTGGCTCGATCTCCAGACCCGCCCTTAAGGCAGCCTGAGCCACCCCTCAAGAAAAGCTTTTGCACAGGACAGGAATCAGCCAATAGTGGAGAGACAACCTACAGACTGGGACACAAATTTTGCCAGCTACTCCTCAGACAGAGGATTAATACCTGGCATCATAACGAGCTCAGAAACTTCAAGTCCCTATGAATAAAAGTCTCAATTAAAAAAATGGGCAACTAGGGGCTAGGGATGCAGCTCAGCAGCCATAAGTGGCTGCCTGGCAGGTGCATGGTCCTGAGTTCCATCCCCAGTACCACAAAAAAAAAAGAAAGAAAAGAAAGGAGCAAAAAATGGGCAACTGAAATGAATACATTCTCAGAAGAAGTACAAAGTATATATATATATATATATATATATATATATATACATATATATAGTCTTAGTTACTTTTTACTCATTGCTGGGACGAATACCAGACACCAAAATGACAGAAGGAAAGATTTATGTAGCTCACAGTTACTGGAGGTTTCAGTCCATACTCATCTGGATCCAAGGCTCAGGGGCACATGGTAGAGACCAGCAGTTCATGGCATCAGAACAGCAACAATGGCGACAGAGGCAACTGACCAACCAGGGGAGCAGAGAGCAACAGCGCTAGTATCTCTCTCTGTCTGTCTTTATATTACATCAGGCTCTCTGCCTTAGTGTATCCGCCTCAGGCCACACCTATAGTCTCAGCAGCACTCAGACCATAATCCCAATAGTAGTAAGACACATAATCTTAGTGGATCATCATTCAAGTCTCAAACTCTAGATCAGTACTAAAACACATAATCCCAGTGACTCATGAGTCAAGTCTCAATCTATAGAAGTCCATGCTCCAAGACTGCATGAGGCTTTGGGGGTACAACTAGACATAAACTATTATATATATATATATATATATATATATATATATATATATATATATTGGGACACAAATTTTGCCAGCTACTCCTCAGACAGAGGATTAATACCTGGCATCATAACGAGCTCAGAAACTTCAAGTCCCTATGAATAAAAGTCTCAATTAAAAAATATATATAATGTTAATATATATAATATATATATATTTTATATATATATTATATATATAAAAAATATATATATTTTATATATATTATATATATTAACATTATATATATTATATATATATTATATATAAAATATATATAATGTTAATATATAATGTTTATATATATATATATATATATTTATATATTAACATTTTTGGCCATTAGAGAAATACAATTGAAAACAGCAGTGACATTTTGTTTCACTTTAGAAAGAACGGCCATCATCGACAACTCAAAAAAAAAAAAGTGCTGGTGAGGATGCATGGAAACAGAACCTTCTACATTGTTGGTGAGAATGTAAACTACTATAACCACTATTGAAATCAGTGTACAGAGTCCTCAAAAAGCTAAAATTAGAAATTGCATTACCTGGCTGTTCCTTTTCTAGCTATCTTCCCAAAAGACTTCATGTGACCATATTGCAGTGACACATGCCTCCCCATGTTTCTAGCAGCACAATTCATAATACCTAAATCTTGGAAGGGATCTGTGTATCCATCAGCAGATGAACAAAGAAAATGTAGCCAGGTATGGTGGTGCATGCCTGTAATCCCAGCACTCAGGAGGCTGAGGGTGGAAGATCACTGTGAACTCAAGACCAACCTGAAATACATAGTGAGACTTTGTATCAAAATCAAACAAAAAAGAGAGAGAAAAGAAAAAGAAAAAGGAAGAAAGAGAAATGAATGGCAAGACAAGAAAAGAAGACATAGTATAGCCCTGTGTAGTGGCACAGGGCTGTAATTCCAGCACTTAAGTGGCTGAGGCAAGAGGATCACTGTATGAGGCCAGCCCAAATTACATAACAAAACTTTGTCTCAAGAATATTTCTCTTAAAAAGAACAAATAGGATAGAAAACAAATGATAAATGCTACACTTGAGCACTTATATTCCAATAATTTATTCCAACATAAATAAACTAAATATGTCAACTGAGAGATAAGGAGAATGTATTTTTAAAAAGCATCATAAAAACCAGGCATGGTAACCCATGCCTATGATCTCAGGGTGATGCAAAATGATAGAAACTTCAAGACCAGGCTGGGCAACTGAGAGACTTATCAAGATCTTGTTTCACATCAAAAAATAAGAAGGGCTAGTATGTAGCTCAGTGCAAAGACCCTAGATTCAGTCCTCAGTACTGGGGAAGAAAAGTATGACCCAACCATTATGTTGTCTAAAGGAAACTTGCTTAAACATAGGAGCATAAGTTAAAACTATGAGCATAAAAGCTACATCACACAAGGATAAAAAAGGAGAAGTAGCCAGGTGTGTCCTATACTTCTAAGTCCAGCACTTGAGAGGCTGACTCTGGAGGATCCCAAGTTTGAGCCCTTCCAATTTTGTGACCTATCGAGACCCTGTCTCCAAAAAGAAAGCTTAGCATGTTGCCCAGTGCAAAGGCACTAGGTCCAATCCCTATTACTACAAAAAGAAAAGAGAAAAAGGGAAGAATTTGGAGTATAGTTCGTCTATAACCTCTAATGTGCAGTTGGGAGTCAACTGAGAGCACCACACAAAAAAAATTGAGAAAAAGAAGAGCAAAATAGACTCAGGCAAACTCGAAAGAATAATAAAAATAGGAACCAAAATCAATGAAATTGAAAGCAGAAAAACAAGCAAAAATCAATGAAACAAAAAGCTACTTCTTGAGAAAAAAAGTCAGTGACGCTGACACACTTCTAACAAGGCTGATAGAAACAAAGGGAGAGAAAACATAAATTACCACTCTCTGAAATAAAACAATATCACACCAGGTGTATTAGCACGCTTGTAATCCCAGCACTCTGGAGGCTGAGGCAGAAAGATTATTGTGAGTTCAAGACTAGTCTGGGCTATAAAGTGAGCTCAAGACCAGGGTGAACTACGTGGTAAGACCCTATCTCAGAAAAAAAAAATCACTACAGAGCCTACAAACATTAAAAACATAGTAAGAAAATCCTTACTACTGACAACACTGTGCTCATAAATTTAACAATTCAAGAGAAATGGGCTAATTCTGCAAAACTCATAAACAGTCAAAATGAAATAGATAATCTAAATAATCCATTGACAAAATAAACCATTAAAAATATGATTCATTGCCGGGCGTGGTGGCACACACCTGTAATCCCAGCACTCGGGAGGCTGAGGCAGGAGGATTGGTGAGAGTTCGAGACCAGCCTGGGTTACAAAACTGAGCTCAAGGCCAGCCTGAACTGTACAGCGACATCTTGTCTCAAAAAAATAATAATAACAATAATAATAAAAATATTAATGAACAATAGCTGAATTCTTTCTTTCTTGGTGCTTAGAGGGCAGA
>PVJA010031578.1:0-24760 GCA_004027025.1 Myocastor coypus
TGTGACTGCATAGTTGTCAAAAACGGTTGGTACATATTCAGATGGAAATTTGTTTGTTGTATAGGATATCAGGAGACACGTTTTACCAACAGCACCATCGCCCACAACAACGCACTTAATTGTCTGCATTGTGGAAATAGTTTAAATATTTCAAATTTGATGTTGACCTCAGCTCCTCAGCCCGGGCGTTGGCAGCAGTGCCAATGATAGCATTTTAGAATATGTTATAAATTTGTATGGATGGGGCCCAGCGGGATGGCTCAGTGGTCTAAAGTGCCTGCTTGGGAAAGCTTAGGTGGCTTCAGGGATCGCGGTTCAATCCCCGGCACCACATGCTGCGCCAGCCCTGCCCTCGTGGCAGGCTGAGCCGGCCGCAAAAATGAGTGAATAAACAAACAAAGTTTCTGAAACAAGAAAAAAATAAGTAAATTAAAAAAAATTTGTATGGAAAGCTAGTGTGTAAGAATGCCAGTATTGATCATTTCTGACTCCTCAACCTTGTTTCACCAGTTACTCATGTGTGAATGTTCACAGAAAAGACAGTCCTCCTTAGAATTTGCCACCATGATAATTTGTAATAATAACACATACAGTTCATAATTTTGTAACTGTTGAAAGTTGTTGCCATGTTTCTTGTTTTGTTTTTGTATAAATTATATGAATTCAAGTTTGGATTTAAAAAAAAAAAAAAAAAGTTTAATGACCTAAGGTGGAAGCAAAAGGGCCTGCACTAGAAGGCAGTCCAAGCCGAAAGCAAAGACTGGAGCTGCTGTGAGGAACAGAATCCCATTCATTCTTCCTTATATCCCCTTTATCCCATCCAGGCAATGCACCAGCCACCATAAGGTGGGTGTTCTACACCCTAGGATGTATAATTGCTGAGCTGTTAGGTTTCTAAACTTCTCAAGTTAACACAATCAACCACTACATATTGCTCCCTTTTCAGTTTCATTTAAAAGTTTGAGAACTGACAGCATTAGGTTATCTTTAAATTTCTTGTGGTATTCTTCAGTTGATCCATTAGGACATGGGCTTTTTTAAGGCATTTTTGTGTTTTTTTGTTGTTGTTGTTGTTTTTTTGGGGGGGGGGTTTGCTATTGATTTTGATTTTTATTTTCATTCTTGAGCTTAGGCTGTACCTCATCCTGACACTGGAAGCCACTAGATGGGGCCAACCCACAGCTGTTCTAAATTCCAAGCTCAGATTGGCCCCTCTCCATGATGGTGATCAGCAGGTTGCCCTTCTCCTGGGAGACACCTGCACTTCAGACCACTGTGTCCACTGCTTTATTCTACTGATCCCTTTCTCTGTGTGGCCTGTGGAGTTAACCTCTAGTCACCATACATCTCACTACTCTTCCCATGCAGTGAGTCATGACAGAAAAAGCACCACTTGCCACCTCCTTAATCATTGCAGTCTCCCTGCTCTCCCCAATTCAGTTTCTTGCTGTGTCCCAGGGACCAGTTCCCTCCTTTTTGTCTTCTTTACATTGCTGTATTCCATTGTATAGAACACAAAATCACAGTAAAGTTGTTTTCTCTGTTGTTTACCACTCTATACTCTTCCCCAAACTCCAGCTATTTGATCTTCAACAGAGGCCATGAGCACATTGCAGAGGGGAGGTTGCCTGTTCAACAAGTGGTGCTGGGAAAACCTTCATCTGTATCCAAAAGATATCCAGGATATAGCTCAGCAGCACAGTGCCTGCCTGGCAAATGCCAAGTCCTGAGTTCCACTGCCAATACTAACCTAATTACCTCTGTTAATGTAAGCATTATGTGCTAAGATGCATGATGGCAAGAATGAAAGTGGAATTAGAGGAGGGAGAAAGGGAAAAAGACACAAGCTGCGCTGTGTACATGTACCCAGTCCCCAACATAACTGTAAACTTCATAAGCTGCAAAAGCATATATTGATAAAATTTCTAAGAATTGAAATATTTGTACCAATAGTGTTTAGAAAAGTCATCATGTCTGCATCTTGTACTCTAAACAGCTACAGTGAAGACAACAATATGCAATATATTAATTATTGTGGCTGTCCTAATAATGTTTTGAAACTGTCTCATTGTTATTTCTTATTAAAAGCAATAAAATTATGTATAAAAAAAATTACACCCTAACAAATTTGAAAATCTAAAAAAAAAAAAAAAAGCAACAGACATTCAGTAGACACTGCAATAAATTTTATTCTAAAAATTGTAAAAAGAAAGAAACCTGCAGGAGTCAGCTGGCTGGGTTATAATGGCCTCCCAAAGATGATCACACTTAGTGATCAAATGGTATTTTATATGGCAAAGAAAGACTTGGCAGATGTGATTAAATTAGGGATTTTGAGATGGGAGGGAGGGCCATCCTAAGTAACCCAGTTGAGCTTTCAGTGCGGTCATGTGTCATTATAAAGCCAAAGGTGAACACAAGCACACGCACATGTGAGGATAGTGGAGTGTGACTGCAGAGGCAGAGGTGGGAGTGATGTGGCCACAAAGCAAGAAATGCCAGCTGCTACCCAAAACTGGGAGCTACAAGCAGTGGACTCTCCTTGAGGGTCTGTGAAGGAGATGTAGCCCTGCTTAATATTTAATTTGATCCAGTGATACTGCCTTTAGAGTTGTGGGCTGTAGAACCATGGGCCTTTCTGCTGCCTACCTGCTTGCTTGCTTCTTCTCTCCCTCCCTTCCTTTCTCCCTTCCTTCCTTCTTGGTGCTGGGATTGAACACTGGACCTTGTGCGTGCAAGGCAAGAGCTCTATCACCAAGGCACATCCCCAGCCATCTGCTGCTTTAAACTACTAAATGTGTAGCAACTTGTTGCAACTATAGGAAACTAATACGGTGGCTTTGTGACCTGTCTAAGCCTCCATTTCCTGATCTGTAAAATGGAAGTTATTTATTTAACAATTTTGGTGGTGCTTTGGTAGGTGGGAGGAAATAAGAACTTGCTATATTGCCCACACTTGCTTCAAATTCCTAGGCTCAGGCAACCATCCTGCTTTAGCCTCTTAAGCAGCTAGGACTATTTGGACTGTTGTCTGATTGTTTTATTTATTATTTTTTTTAAACTACAATTTGTAAATGTATCTAGTACTGAGTCTACAGGGTCTCACTGCACAGATCTGACTCATAGTGATCCTTCTGTTTTCAGCCTCCTAAGTGCTGAGATTACAGGCGAGCACCACCACTCCCAGTCTGAATTGCTCTCGATGCACTTTGGGGGTGGGACCGGCACAGCATGCTAGGGATTGAACCCCAGTCCTTTCGTCTGCCTAAGCAGGCTTTTTAGTCTACTGAGCTATCTGGTGGGTGCTGTCTGATTCTTTAAAATGAAGATATGAATGGTATGTATCTAGTGTTTTTAAAACTAATACATTTTAGGCCGGGCGTGGTGGCTCACGCCTGTAATCCCAGCACTCGGGAGGCTGAGGCAGGA
The DNA here is from genome assembly GCA_004027025.1 of Myocastor coypus. Lineage (NCBI taxonomy): Eukaryota > Metazoa > Chordata > Mammalia > Rodentia > Myocastoridae > Myocastor > Myocastor coypus. Next base: position 3,430 of record PVJA010031578.1, read on the forward strand.
GGATCCGTGCGAGTTCGAGACCAGCCTGGGCTACAAAAGTGAGCTCAGGACCAGCCTCAACTGCATAGCGAGACCCTGTCTCAAAAAGACAAAAAAAAAAAAAAAAAAAAAAAAAAACTAATACATTTTAAATGCTTGGTAGAATCCCCAGCACCTGGTACAAGTTCAACAGATATCAGGTGTTAGGATTCCTAGCGGATCTCTGCTAACCCAATCTCCAATTCATGGGATACTATGACCACTCAATAAGGTCAAGAGGGCTTTTAATTTTTTTCTTTTGTCTTTTCAAAAGAAAAGACAAAAGGTGTGCACCATCATGGCCTGGCCAAGAGGGCATTTTAAAGGCAAATAAATTGAAATTAAAACTGACCAGTATGCTGGGCGTGGTGGCGCACGCCTGTAATCCCAGCACTCGGGAGGCTGAGGCAGGAGGGTCGGTGCGAGCTCGAGACCAGCCTGGGCTACAAAAGTGAGCTCAAGGCCAGCCTGAACTGCATAATGAGACCCTGTCTCAAAAAGACAAAAACATTTAAAAAATTTAAAAAATAAAAAAAAATAAAACTGACCAGTATATGATAAACCAAAACTGACAGAAAAAGATGGCCAAATGATGGTACTGATAAATATAATCCACCTCTATTTTTCTTTTGTGATGCTGAAGGTCAACCCTAAGACCTGATGCTAGACAGGCTCTGCCACTGACCCACAAGCCCAACATCCCACTTGTACTTTCTAATTGTCCTATATTCACTAGAGCAGCACTGTTTGGCAGTAACTTTCCCTGAAATGATTGTTTCTGTGATCATTCTAAGACACATTAATCAATAAACAAAGGAACACTGCAGCTGGGAATTGTGTGAATTCAATTGCCTATCAGGCATATAATTAAAGATCAGTACATTTGGATCTGTTGTCTATGGAAAAGAGTAAGGGTCGGGGGACTGTACTGACCTAGGGTCCTGGTCCCATATAGCTAGGGGCTGTTGCTCCCTGAAAGCTGCCTTGGAGTTGTTCACATTTTCCACCCAGCTCCAAGTGACATCATAGTTTTCCTTACAGATTACTCTGGACAAATAATGGGTAATTAGCAGGATGACCTGGAGTGGCTGTCAGCAGGCTATGGCCAGCTGACACCTGCCATTTAGGTTTCCAAGGAGCCCAACCATCCCACTCATGTGCTGCTGATGCACTGTGTCTAAATGTGGTATAGTCAGGGCCCTAAGCCAGCTGCAGGGCAGGAAACAGTGCCACCTTCATCACCGGGGCAACAATGGTCCCGTGCATGCTTTGTAGTGGGGCCAACAAGAAAGCTCAAAGGAACAGTCAGTGAGCAGGGGAGACCAGAGGACAGCTTGCACAAATCTTGTCATGTGGTTTAACTGTTGACAAGCCACTTGGCTGCCCCCACTTTGAGTCTCTCCACATATAAGATGGAAATAACAACATTTACACATCTCACTGGAAACTTATGAAAACAGCCTTGTGACAGCCCACTTAGGATCCATGGATGGAAGGTGGTATGTAAGTGCAGGTGGCATACCCATGTGTTTATGTTTCCAGCCATGCCTTAGGGGGCATTCACATCCTCCAGAAAACTCACTTAAAGTCTAGTAGGAAAAACTAAAAATGCAAATTAAGAACTCTTGGTTTTAGATGCATGGGTTTGTTGTTTCTGTGTACAGCTTTGGGGGAACTGCATGTGTAGTTCAGACTCAGAACTGCTTTTCAAACCTGCTACTGTGATTAGTAATCTGAGTGCTTAAGTCATTTGACAATGTTGCTTGTGATTTTTCCCAAATATCTGCCAACTTTGCTTTTAGAACTTGTTAAATTCCACTTTATAGTTGTTCATGAAATCTGGACCATATTTTTCCAAGTTGGGGGACGGTGTTACCTTAAAAATAAAGCACAAAATGTTCTTTTCTCATGGGACTTGCTAACTGAAGGGACTTGAGCCTATTAGCTGGGGGTGTTTTCTGTTCACTTAAGAGCAAGTAATTGACCTCAGACATCCTTGTAAGACTACTGAACTTTTTTTCTGTCAACCAGGGTCCTGAGGGAGTTTACCACTCTGTATTGTTGGTTAATTAAACTTTTCTCTGGTGCATATTGTCTATGTAGACCAATTCCTATGGGCTTTAGTGAATGGCAGCTACTAAAGAATAACAAACTTTTGTTAACACAAATTATGTACTCTTCGTTGTTGTGAATGTGGTGGTGTTGATAGTGGTGGTACTGGGGATTGAACCCAGGGCCTCTGCTTGAGCTACTTTTTACCTTCTCTTTTGAAATGGTATCTCACTAAATCACTAAGTTACCCAGGGTGGGCTCATACTTGTGTTCCTCCTGTCTCAGCCTCCAAGAGAAGGGATTATAGGTTTGTACCACCATGTCCAGCTCACCTCTTATTTTAAAATTGGAGGGCCAGGGAGGTAGCTCAGAGGCACAGCACCTGCCTGGCAAGCACAAAGTCCTGAGTTTAATTCCTGGTACCAAAATGAATAAATATAAAATTAAAAAGAAGATATAAATGACCTATAAAAAGTTAAGATAACCTGTAATGCCTAATGTCTAATTTAGAATTAAACATACTTGCATCTGTTCAAAAATGGATTCTAACATAAGCCACTGCTATTTTGTATCCTGCTTTGTGGGTGAAGTCTTTACCTACTAGAGCTGGGAAAAGCATTATGAATCTCTAGAACCTCCTGCTTGCACAGAGAGGAATCAAACTTCAGTTGCCAGTTGTGTATGGTAGGAGCAAGGTCTTAGACTCCAAGGAGGCACTTGCAGGAGATACTTCAAAGACATACTGTCTTGAGTATTTCCCTATTTCCTTTGCACTCCTGTGTTTGGCAGCATAGGAGCACACATCCTAGAAATGATAAACCATATGTGAACTTGGACTTCTGTGTCAGTGTTGATCCTAGCCCTCCCTCTCCACATGCACTCTCCTGCCAGGCCCATCCATCCCCTTCCCCCTTTTTTTTCATACTAACAGGACCTTAGTAAGACATAGTTCATGCAGTGCAACACACACAACTATGAACAAACACATACACATACACCACACACACCCGCATGCACACATGTAACTACCACCTAAAATACAAAATATCTCCAGCATCTCAGAAGTAGCTTTATATCTCCTTCAAGTCAAAACCCTTCCCCCAGATAATTACTTGTTCTTAAACTGACTCTGTCACATTGCTCCTCATCTCAAAACATTCCACGGAGGAGTGTTATCCCTCTGTCTTGCTGCTTTGGAATTAAATGTTTGAGACCTCAATGTTTCTGCCTAATTTTCCTGATCCACCCTGTTAAAGCCCCACCTTCTCAGTCAGCAGGGCCTCTGCAGCCTAGTGCCTTGTTTGCCTCACCTTCACTAGAATTGCATTTCCTTGGACTCCCCAGGTCAGATCCATTTTTCAAGCTCAGTTCAGGCCTTATTTCCTCCAAGAGATCCTTGCCAATTTCTTTGCATCCTTTTATACTTGGAATTGTCTGGTAGCACATAGCTAAGTCTTTTGCAAAGACTTGACAGTCTGGAAGCCCAGCTGCTGTGCCATTCCTGCCTGTGACCCCTGATGGCCATTTTACAGCTGCTACTCTATAGCAGGCATTTTTCCAAGCTTTTCTCACTCACTCTCAGTTGTGATGGACCTTGGTTGGTCCATCTTTCCCCTTTTCCTCTTTCCTTTTTTCTGTTTTTGGGACTTTGCTATCCAGTGCAACCAAGTCCTCTGTTACAGAGCCTCAGCTCCCACATCTGCTAGCAGTTCTTCATATTTGACATTAAAAAATCCTAGGACTGAGGTCACCTCAGAAAGGAGGTGGGTCAGTTGAAGGAGGAAATTTGAGCAAGTAAAGATAAAGTTTTCTCAGCTGCAGAGAGTCTAGAAATGCTGGTATGATACACAGTTTTGCCTCCCTCCACTCACATCTTATGGCTCTGGCAGTTCAAACTCTTCTGTTTTCTCCAGTTCTGATGTGTTAGCCTCATCTCCCCAACCTTCCAACTTTTGGGATTTCTTCTGGCACAAGCAGAGCTCTGAGTTCACAAAGGTTGACACAGTGAAGAAGTTTAAATAAGATTGCAGCTAACTGAGCCAGGGCAGATAAGGCAGCATTACAAAGCTGTGCATGCTAAGGGTGCAGGATTCCAGAAGCCTCCCCTCTGTGGTATCCACAAACTCAGAGCTGCAGAGCCAGGCCTGAGCCCAGCTCCCTCTGACTGTCTGGGAGCCAAAATGTCTCTTCATGAGTCAAATGATAATCACAATCCATCCTCTTCAGATGCACAGCAAATGAGCAGACACATGCTGGAGCACTGCAGATGGGAACACCTTGCTGGTGGGAGCTGGTGGAGTGGCCGGCTCGGCAATGTGCTGGCATGACACTAGCTGGCCTTATTCCAACTTGCAAATGTAACTGAGTTTCTGAATTGATAGTCAGCAAATGCAGCCCTCAGAAGACAAATCCAGGTTGAGCACAAAAAGCAGAAACGTTTTAGTTGGACTACTTTGTTTTTGCAGTACTGGGGACTGAACTCAACCCTGTGCTTGCCAGGTGAGCGCTCATTTCCTGAGCTATCTCTCTCGCCCATAGTTAGACCACTTTCACTTTTAAGCAGATTCTGGAGTTCAGCTACACTCACTTAAATCCAGGTTCTTAAATGGATTTTGGAAAGTGCCTTTGAACTCCATGCTTCTCCATGGTCTGGCTTAGAAAACTTAACTGCTGTTAAAAGCTTGAAGCCCCTCCCCTGGCTCCTGTGAGCTGTGTTAGGTAAGCTGTTGCTGTGTGTCTGTGTGCATGCCAGTGTGTGTGTAGAGCTTGGTCTCTCCTAGGACACTCTGGAATGACCTGGGGAGAGCCCACCTCCTCCCCTGCAGCCTGCCCCAGATCATGGGGACTCTTGGGTACCTTTCCTTGCTTCCTGTGTGGTTTTCTTAGAAAGATAATAGTTAGACTCTTGCACCCTGCAGGTCACTAACCAGGTTCCCAAACTCCCAGTGAGGGCCCATATATATCCATTGACAAAATGCAGTTTCCTCCCCAGTCTGCTTCTGGTCAGGACTTTCTTCTCTCCTGGAGGGCTACCTGAAGATTCCCAGCTCACTGGGGACCTACACAAGGATTTGGTTTTGAGCTGAGGTCAGCTTTGACCTAGGATTCCCTCCCCTTCCTCTTCCTTGGACCTCACAGTGTTTGTTTCACAGCTAGACACTCTGCTAAGTGATGCAGGAAGTCGGCTCCTAGGGACACAGATACAGCGCAGCAGGTCAGATAACCGAATGAAGCCTCTGGATGCCGTGGGGCCTGGGACAGGGTGAGAGATAAGCGGAAATGCCAGGCTTATCTCTACTCTTGGAGTTCTTCCAGAGAAACCATTCTGGCTGCCCAGCCCACCTCATTTCCAGTGCTGAGCAGAATTCATCTCCAGGCGGAGTAAACACTGGTCTGGCACAGCTACCCTGCTGCAGGATGGGGACTCTGTGCCCTGCTCCCACACGGAATGGTCCCAGCACCAGAGGCCAGCAGCGAGCGTCAGATTACACCCAGATATTTGCGGTAAGGCCAGCTCCAGCCTGAGGAACAATTGGAAGGTCATGGGACTGAAGGAGCCCTAGTGACAAGTGCACCCGAGAACTATGTCCTCTTGGACCAAGAAACTTAGCAGAAAGCTTTGATTGCCAGGAGTAGCTTGAGGATGGCCACCCTAGAGCTTTCCTAACTAATATAGGGTACAATGGGCAAATGATGCCTAATGCAACTAACCTTGAAGTTGTATTAAACTCTGCAAGGCTTCCTGAGGTTGTTTTCTTCTCTGTTGTCTTTTCTTTAAAAGAGCTCCCTCGAGAAGGGTGTGTTTGCACCTTCTGAATACATACCAGCTGAGGGTGCAAGTGGGTGGGTGGGTGGGGTCCTGGGCTAGCCTAGAACTGCAGAACCAGCCTTCCCTCCCCCTTCACCTCTACCCCACAATAAGGTGGTCCGAGCAATGGGGCTGCCTGCTGGGGCAGGAGGTGGGGAGAAGGCAGCTTAGTCTTGAGGACAGCAGCTGTGGCAGCCTTGTGAGCTGTGCTATTGGGAGCTCCCAAGCTGGGTTCAGAGAGGCAAAGTTAGTTCCCTGTACACTGCTGGTCCCTGTGGCATTTGTGTAATGTAGAAAAGAGCACATTTCCTCTGGACAGTTGCCTTCCCTCTCTTGGAAACTTCTTATAATATTTGATTTTCTTTTTTTTAATATTTGATTTTCTTAGAGCAAAACCCTTAATTTCCACATGCATTGTTATTATTAACACACAAATCAGTGAAATGTCCCACACATTCAATTCCTTTGAGGCTGTGCCCTTGAATTTCTCATAACCTGATTCCTGTCCTGGTCCTCAGAGGCAAACCGCTTTTTGGTGGTTTCTTCCCTTTGCCTCCATATTTCTTTGCTACCAGCTTTGTTATATATGGACTTCTTAGTAAGACAAGTGAAGATTTAGCTCTTATACTTCCTGCCTTCCCTCTCTTAGTAGAATATATTGCTGTTTTTATTCATGAAATGTTTGCAGTACTAATAGCTAAAAATACTCATTGAGAGTCAATTATCATTCATACCTTCTCATTCTTTGCTGTAAGAACTCTGGTTTTCTCAGCTTTTCTCATTCTTTTTGCCTCCCCCCCCCCAACCCTTTACTCTCTCTGCCATTTTGTGCTGAAGGCTAACCTCTGAGCTCTTCCTAGAAGAGCACACTTTGGGGGTTCTCAAACCCCCCACCCTTAACACTGGGCATGGGTATGGTCCTTATTTTTATGTCACAGAACAAAAAGTAGATACTCAACAGAGGTAAGTAAACACCAGCTATAATTCTAGCTAGTAATTGGCAAGTGCTAGAGTTAAATCTAGACAGTCTGACTCCATGCTCTTCATATTATTTAACTGTCTTTTTCCCTTTTAGGTTCATCCTTTTTTTGAGAGTTTTTATTCATCTATTTCACCTTTAAACCAATGCTCCTGTCTCTTGGATTTTGTCTGTCTCTGTGTCTCTGTGTCTTTGTTTCCTTTCTGTCTCTGTCTCTATCTCTGTCTCTGTCTCTGTCTCTCTCCTCAAAGCAGCTTCCTTAACGGTCCATAAAGAAATAAAAACAAAGAGGATATAGATTTTATCTCCACAAGTCATAAAACTTTCATTCTATCCTGTAACAAATTCTGAGGGGGAATGCTTCCTGATCTGGAATTCTACATGGAGCCTAACTTCTATCATCCAGCTGTTTTTAAGTTTGGTGTTATTCTGATTACAGTGAGTTTTTTTTTTTTTTTTTTTTTTTTTTTTTTTTTGTGGGACCAGGGTTCGAACTCACGACCTTGCACTTGCCCAGCAGGCACTTGTGCCTCGGAGCTATCTCCCCAGCCCCTACAGTGAGTTTTTTAACGAGCTTTTGTAATCCTTTCTTGGTCATTGTGGGGTGTGGAAGCACATGCCTGTACTAGCTGCTTGGAAGGCTGAGGCAGGAGCACTGTGAGTCCCAGGCTAGTCAACATAGTGTTGTTGTCTCAAAAGCAGCAGCAGCAGCAACAATAACAAAACCAAAAAGTCAAAAGTCTATTATAAATTTGCATAATGGCTCCAATATTTCTTTTCTTCCTGAAATTCCAATTAATTTTGTGTGTGGCCAACTGGATCCAGAGTCAAGCATCTTTTTTCTCTTTACGTATATGACTTTATTTTTTTAGTTCTGTTTTCTAAGATAATACCTCTATTTCTAATCCATAGTTTGGATTTTGAAATTTAGTGCTCGTATTTTTTATTTTTAGGACTTCTTGTACATTCCATGGGTGTTTTTCCATGACCTCTTTTAACAAATGGAATTGTCTTTCACATACTTCCTCAGGGCTACAAATGATAGTCTTTTTGAAACTTTCTTCTCTTTCTTATGCTCTTTGTTTCCTCCATGATTATGTTTTTATGTTTTAGTATTCTCTTTATCAATCTTGGGAACTTATTTGAGATAGCCCCTCATCCTTTTTTGCCAATGCATATTTCAGAACAAATTTCCTAAACCTGGGTGGATAGTTAAGGCTTGTTGACTATAATGGTTTGTTGAAGATGATGAAGTAGAGAGCTGCTAGGGATCCGTAGTGCTGGTGCATAGAGCTACTGTAATATGGATCCAGAAATAGACTATTAGGACTTTAGGGTGAGCAGAGAAACCAGCCTGTCTTCTCTCAGGAGTGGACCAGCTGTCCAAGAAGGAAAAAGTATTGTTAGATTTGATGCTCCATGACAACCTAGGGCAACAGCATCTGCTCTGGTCTTCCTTCTCCTGTCTTGAGGGTACAAGCTCTCCTCTGTCTTCTGTACATGCACCATTGCCCAAGAAGCACCACCCCATACTTGCTGTGCCCTGTGCATCAGTGAGTGTTGGGGAGAAGGTACAAATCAGGGAACTCATGTGCACACAAACTCCTTGCTCCTGTAGACTGAGGAGCAAAAGGGATTCAAAGTTGGTTTTCTTGGCTGTGTCATTTCATGAAAGAAGCTTCAAGAATGTCTTTGATTGTGTTCCATGGGAATCACAGGAAGTCCTAGAGTGCACTCTTGCAACTTGTTAGGGTTTCTTGTCCCATACATCTTTTGATTGACCTGGGGAAGCCAAACCACTCCCCTGTCCACCAGAGTCCCCTATAGCTCATCCTGCTGTCGCTCCAATTTATCCACCCAGTGCTGCTGTAGTGAACACCAGCCATGTGCATGCCCACATTGTGATGCATCCAACCTGCTCTCTTCTCTGAGAGGTCTGTGGTGGCTATATTGTAGTGGATGACTGCAGAGGCCCCATTATTGGTAAATGAACTTACTTGTAAACTGGATGCTTAAAGGATACTTGGAGCAAATCCTTCTGTAATCAAAATGACTAGCCCTAGAGACAGATTTGTGTCTAGGGCATTGGCTTGTTTCGTTTGAACTTCTAAGATATTTCCATGGTATTAGTAACCCAGACTTGTTGATTGATCTCCATAGGAGTGATAGTAGTGAAGCAATCTGTTGGTAGGGATTCCATCTTGGAGACCAGGTACTCTGTAGAGTGATAGAAAGGTAGTACTTCATTCCACAAGCACTGTCAGCACCAACAGGGAGAGAGACCTTAGGGTTGGCTTTGGACTTCCAGAGATTTTTCTAGGAAGCCATTTCCCAAAGTTTGAGTCAGGGAATCCTGTTCCACAGGGAACTATCAAGTGTGGATTATTGTAGGGGAAAGAGTGGTCCCCCTTCAGATGCTGTCTGTTTTATGTAGGTTCTTGTCCAAGTTGGGCTACATGCGTGTTTGCAGTACATAATGATTACACTTGTGGTGGGGAGTTAGTACATAGCTCATCTGAATTATTTTTTGTCCCCTACCCCTTCCATCCCTTCCTGAGCCTTCCATCTGTTGGTTCTCTTCGCATTTGCAAAGGCACTGTTTTCATATTTTCTCTCAATCCTATTTGCCTTCCTTCCCTTCCCCTCTCTCCCCTTCAGCCCTTCCCTCCTCTTCTGTTCATCATTGTTTCCCTTCCCACTTGAAAAAGGCATCCCTACTTCCTATTTTATTTTTCTCTTTATATTTTAGATTTCTCATGTAAGAGAAATTGTGCAATTCAGTGTTTAAACTTGTATGTCTGACTTATCTCACTTAACATTATGGCCTTAAGGTGCATCCATTTAAAACAAATGACTCAAGTTTATCCTTCTTTGTGGCAGAGTAGCACTCTACTGTATATAATACAGCACTTTCTTCACCCATTCATCTGCTGATAGGCATATAGGCTGTTTGCAACATTTAGCTAGTATGAATTGTATTGCCAAAAACATGAGTATGTGTGTATCTCTGTAAAATGATGACTTTAACACTTTTAGGAAGATACCTAGAAGGAAATAGCTGGCTCAAATGGAATGTCTAGTTTTAGTTTTTGAGCAGTCTCCATACTGATTTCCACAGTGGTTGTACAGTTTGCGTTCTCACCAACAGTGTAAAAGAGTTCCTTCTCCTCTCAGCCTTATCAGCATTGATTATTTGATTTCTTGATGACAGCCATTCTTTCTCAGGTAAAATGGAATTTCAGTGCTGTTTTACATTTCTCTAATGGCCAGAGGTGTTGAACATTTCTTTTTGAAAATATTTATCTATTTATTGTGTACAGGAGCTTGTTACACAGTTCATATTCCTATCTCAGTCTCCCCAGTGCTGGGATTACAGGTGTGTGCTGCCACACCTGTTTTCAGGGTCAACACAGCATGCCTGGGGTTCCAGGGCCAGCATGGCTTGTGGTACTGCAATCAAACTGAGGTCCTCATGCTTGACAGGCAGGTGCTTAGACCACCAAGCTATCTTCCCAGCCCAAACATTTCTTGATGTATTTACTCATTTGTACTTTTTCTTCTGAGACTGTCTATTCACTTTAGTTGCCCGTTTTATGATTGGGTCTTTTATTTGGGGAAGCTAGTTTTTTTTAGTTTTTTATGTATTTCAGATGTTAGTCCTATATCTGAGGAGTAGTTGACAAAAAAAAAAATTTCCCCTTTTTGAAGCCGAGTGTGGTGGTGCACGCCTATAATCCTAGCACTTGGGAGGCTGAGGCAGGAGAATTGGTGTGAGTTCAAGACCAGCCTGGGCTACAAAAGTGAGCACAAGGCCAACCTGAACTGCATAGTGAGACCCTGTCTCAAAAGGACAAAAAAAAAAATTATATTACTCTGTAAAAGGAGATCAAAGAGGACATCCAATAATACAAACATGTCCCATCTTCCTGACACAGGACCACTAGTCAGAATGATTAACACACACACACACACACACACACACACACACACACACGTGCGCGCGCGCGCACACATGTTCCAATGTTCCAATGAAAATCCCAACAGTTTTCCCCACAGACCTAGGGAAGCCATCTTAAGATTCACATGCAGCTAGAAAAGACTCAGGATATCAAAAACAACCTTTAGTAACAAAAGCAAAGCAGGTGACATCATAGTAATTGTTACAAAGTTACTCTGATAAAAACAGCATGGTCCTAACATAGAAGCAGAATTATAGATCAACAGGGGAAGCAGAAACAACCCCAGATACATTCAGCTCTTTGCTCTTTCACCAAGGGGCTAGAACTATATACTAGAGAAAAGATACCCTCTTTATTAAATGGTCCTGGGAAATTTGGATAGCCACATGCAAAAGATTATGAGTCTAAACTCACACTTCTCATCATGTATTAAAATAAAAATGGACCAGATATTTATGTATTAAAACAGAAACACAATCTGTTGAAAGATAAAATAGGTAAAACTCTTGAAGATATGGGCATAGGCAGCAGCTTTCTAAACAGAGCCCACAGGAAATAATAATGAGAATAAACAAATGGGATTATATCAGATTAAAAAGTTTCTGCACTGGGCCCGGCGGGATGGCTCAGTGGTCTAAAGTGCCTGCATGGGAAAGCTTGGGCAGCTTCAGGAACCGCGGTTCGATCCCCGGCACCACATGTTGTGCCAGTTCTGCCCTCGGGGGCGGGCTGAGCCAGCCATAAAAATGGGTGAATAAACAAATAAATGTTCTGAAACAAGAAAAAAATAAATAAAATTTAAAAATTCTTTAAAAAAATAAAATAAATACATTAAAAAAAAAAAAAAGTTTCTGCACTGCTAAATTTCCTTTCCCCAGGACTCTTTCCCCTTTTCTGTCTCTGTTTCTTTCTTGTCGCAGTACTAGATTGAACCTAGGTCATTTTTATTTTGAGACAAAGTCTTACTAAGTTGCTAAAATGCCCAGATAGGGCTTGAATTTGAAATTCTCCTCCCTCAGGCTCCCAGAGAGCTGGGACTACCTATGTGTGCCACCACACCTGCCTTTGTGTGTTTGCTTTTTAATACTCACAGCAGTTGAAACAGGCCATTATTTTGAGCATGCCCCAGGGGAGTGACAGTAAACCTTTTAGGACTGAGTACCCAAACTGTAACCCAAAACATCTTATGTGTTGCAAAGTGCCAACACTGAATTAAACCTGGATCCTGAGGTTTTGGTTTATAAACGATATTATCTGATGTTTGGCTACTGGGGCAACTTGGCTCACATGCCAACAAAGAAGGCTGTGGGTGCCCTGTGCAGTAGATATGCCACAGGTTCACTAGCACTGCCCTAGGTCATTCAGTAGTACCCAGCACCCAGAAATGGATGTGGAGTCCCATATGGCTGCTTAGCTGAAGCTATCCTAACAAAGGGTGGGGATGGAAAAAGAGATTGTGCTAATCTGCATTTGCACATCAAGCGCATTGTATTGGTTACCTGTGGCTTAAAATAGCAAAGCCACTGAGTGATGTTTTTGAACATCAAATTTCCAGATCAGAGTGTGCCATTAGTCCATGGTCATACCACTCTGAATGCACCCAAGCTCATCAACGTATCATTGTTACTTTTATTCAGATAGGGTGAGTCTAAATGGGGCATACATAAAACCAGTCTTGTCATTATAGAGGACACGCCCCTCACCCCACCCCCAGATCTCACTTATGGTGAAACCATCCCCAGGAGACTATGTGCCAGGGTGACCTTGGACATGTTTCTTTGTTAACTCTGTTTCCCAGTGAGTGGTTGGATGAAATGAATAAACCAGGCTGCACTTTGGTGTCATCAGATCTCCATTGGGCCCTTTGTGATCCACCTTAGCTATGACCTGAGCATCTCTGCTTGTCTGCTTTATTACTGATGGTTCTATGAAATGTCATTCAAAACAAGAGTTTCTAAGGCTTAAAAAACTTAGAGAACATGAGCCTTATTGCCCTACAGGGCCCTGCTGAATCTGCACCGCTTTAGAAACTGGGTCTTGACACCTACATAGTCATTACTGGGGAACCATGGGGTCACTGGTTAATGTCCCCTTGTGGCTTTTCAGGGAACATGACCTGTGGAGTGCAGTTGGCGAGCAGCCCAGGCTGTTGTCCCTTGGTTCTATTTCAAGTCACAAGTGACTGGTGCCTGACGGCCTGTAGGAGGGGCTGCAGACTCACCCCATAGGCCATCCACATTCATGTTTCAGGCATTGGCAAAACTGTTGTTAATTTGTACAAAGCATCGAAATTTCCATCAAGGCAAAAGTTAGACAGTAATTGAACGTCGTCCCATTTCTGTATATTTTGGTCTTGCTCTCTATATGAATTAGACCTTTGTGTGGTGAGTCGGACTTCATTTCCTCTGTGCCTTGGATCCCTAAAGCTTCCCTGCACAGCCCAGCTGATAGGCATGTTACCTAGAGGGCACTTTTCTTCCAACCTTTAGCTTCAACTGTGTGAACCCCTGACAACCCAGGTCAGATTCTTAAAATATTTGCCCATCAGCAGTCTCTCAGAGAGGAATGTTCTACACTGCTATGATGTCAAAGGGCCTCCAAGCAGAAGGGCCTGGGCCAAACTGAGCCTGTCACTCACAGCCCATGGCTGAGTTGGAGATAAGCAAGGCAAAGACACGGAGTGGGCCTGGCGCTGCAGGCTGCCCACACCACCCCAGCTTTCAGTGCAGGTCAGAGCTGCAGGGTGAGACTGTTAGCTTCTGAAGGACAATGGTCTCACATTCACTACCCAAGTGAAAGTCAGAGGCCTTTGGCACCTGCATTTCCTTGCCCTTGTCAAGCCTGAGTCACGATGTCAGGAGCCTCCAAAGAGAATCTGGGCCCCAGAAGCCTGCCAGTATTAGGCGAGGCCTGCCTCACTGCCATGGACAACAAGCTTCACATGCTGAGTGAGAAGGTAGACAAGCTCTTGCATTTCCAGGAAGATGTCTCAGAGAAACTGCACTGCATGTGCCAGGGCATGGGCCACCTGGAGCAAGGCCTGCAGCGGTTGGAGGCCTCCCGAGAGGTGGCCCTGGAGGGAGCCGGCTGTGCTCCTGCAGCTGATGCTCAGGCTAGGTGGCCTGAGCTCCTGGAGCTGGTGAGGGCTATGCGGCAGGACAGCACTCAGCATGGTGCCAGGCTTGAAGCCCTGTACAGGATGGTGGCAGCTGTGGACAAGGCCATTGCTCTGGTGGGGGCTGCATTCCAGAACTCAAAGTTAGTGGATTTCATCGCGCAAGGGAGAAAAGGCAGCCTGGCTGATGGCCCCGAAGAGGTTGGTTCTGTTTTTCCTGTCCTGGCTGGAAGGGAGGCCCACATCCCCGGAGGTGGGGTCTGGAGGTTATGGCCAGCTAGCTAGTCTTGGAAGGCCTCGAGGGATACTGTCCCCTCCTTGGGCTCCTGTGTGTCCTGCTGATGGAGTAAAAGAGAGATTGAGCCTTAGCGGTCACAGGCAGATTTCCAGACCGTCTACTGACTTGCTGTTCTCTTAGGGAAAGGAAGAGGCAATGTGCTAGCCAGGATGGGGGGCCTTGGGCAGCCCCAGGTACAGCGCTTCAATGTGTGGGGCACAATGACAGCTAAGAAGAGCACATTAAGCTTCTTTAACTCCTCTGGGGCTTCTCTTCCCCTCGAAGATCCTTTCTGCTCTTTCACACCTGGGATGGGAGACAGGTGGGGAATATTGTTTCCCCTGACAGAGCCCCTCAGCAGAAACACAATCTGCCCTTCCTGTCCCCAGCCTTGTGCTTTGTCCCAGAGTAGGTGGCATGTGCAACTGCCTGTGAGGAGATGAGCATTGACAGTGACTGACCCCTGGGAAACAACAGAGGCAGGAGCCAGAGCCTGAGGGTGGAAGATGGCATTTCTGGAAGGGGCTGTTCCCACGGGTTACATAATCAAACCTGTTGGGAGGAGAAAGAAGGGGTAAAGTATGCAGATGGAACACCCTATTTGGGAAGAGCTGAGGGTCAGCCACTTTCGGCACCTAGCTGGCCTGGAGCAGCCATTTGGGATCCCTGCATTACTGACTAGTCTCTAGCAGGGACAGGGTCTACGGGGTTCATACTAACTCTATGCCAGCTCCTGGGGCTGTCACAGCAGAAAGGGGCCTTCCACAGCCCAGCCAGGCCAGGCCAGGCCAGAGCACCCCTGCTCACCTGCAGAACCCTTACCCTTCCGTCCTTGCCTGACAGTCCCCTACCCCCAGGGTAGCACCCACCCCTGAGTCATCTGTCTTGCTGGGAGAAGGGACTTCTTCAGTGCTCCTCAGCTCTAATAAAGAAACTAATCTAAAATAAATCCAGTTCCTGGCTTTAAAAAGAAAATCAAATTAATAATGCACCAGAAAAATATCTGTGATGTAGAATACCATGGGTTTAGCTTCCTCAAACAAAACAAAACCTAGGAAGAATATTCATGTAGAATAAAAAGCTTGTTTCTGCCTCCTGTCCTACTCCTCTGTTCCCAGGACAACTCCCTTATACCTACAATCAACTGTAAATATAAAATATTTCTGAATTCTTTCAGATGTAGTCTCTGCATCTATAAGTGCATTGGGATAAATATTGCTCTCAGTGTTTTGCTTTGTTTTCACTCAAATATTATTCACAGGTGCTGATCTTGACTTGTGAAAAAGAATATTTAATGTATTTTGAATATTGTTTCATATTTATACCTAGAAGATTTCCTTGTTCTATTTTTTTTAATTATGGACAACTCAGCTTGCCCTGGGGGTGGGGCTGGTGCAGCTTATGGTGCCAGGGATCGAACTGTGGTCCCTATAGTTGCCTAAGCTTGCCTAAGAAGATCACTGAACCATCTCACTGACCACTGACCCCTCCTTATTCTTAAAGTTGCACAATACAACATCTTGAGGAATGTGTCCTAATTTATTAACCAATTACATATCATTGTTTTACTGCTTGTCATTTTTAACTTTTACAAATGATAATGCTGTGAATATCTATAGATGTATGTTTTTGAACACAGTATAAATTTATCTGTATGGTATAGTCCTAGAAATGGAAATACTAAACCAAAGGGTAAACTTGTGTTGATTAAAGCCAAACCAATCTTGAAAAAGCTTATTGCAATTTAATCTCCTAACCATAACATAAGAATGCTCTTCACCTCCAGTGCGGCAAATAAAACCCATTATCCAGCTTTTAGAATTGTTTTCCTAGGGGCCAGGGAGATAGCTTTTTGGCACAAGTGCCTGCCTGGCAAGTACAAGTCACAAGTTTGAACCCTGGTCCCACAACAACAACAAAAAAAATTCTTTTCCTAGCCAGTAAATATAGAACAAGGTCTTATTGTGCATGTATTTTAACATGAAAAACTTCAAACATTTATAATAACAGAGATTAGTGCACTCATTTGTTCTTGAACCCATGGGGGATTGGACCCCTTTTCATACTACAATCCATTTATTGCTCAAGTCTCCTATATGAAATGGCACTATATCTACATATAATTTTCACACCTCCTCTTATATATTTCACAATCCAGAAATCATCTCTTGATTACTTACAATAGCTAATATAACTGATATATAAGTAGCTGTTGTGTTGTATTACAACTAATGAAAAAGTCTGTACATGTTCAGTACAGATGCAGTATTCTCCCCAGATATTTTATGTTGGAAGTTGGTTGCATGCTCAGATAAGGAACCCAAGGGTCCAAAAGGTCCAGGTGGAATGAATCCTGTGACCCATCCTCAGCTTTACCATCAACTACAGCCTGAGGTCATTCTACCATCGATCTCCCACCTACTTCCCATTTTGTCGGGTCCAGATTGCTTTGAAGCAAATCTGAGACATTTAGATTATATCTTTCATAAATGTTTTGGAGTTTATACCTAAAAGATAAGGGTTCTTCTTTAAAAACTAAGCTATTATTGTATCTAAATAGTGAAAGGTGATACTTTCTAGTATTACCAAAGCTGGTGTTCACATTTCTTATCTTGTGTTCGACCAATTTTTTACAATTCATTTGAATCAAGACAGTTGGTTGCATCTCTCTTAAAAGCTACCTCTTTTTTTGAATTCATAAAAAATTTTAAAGATTTTTACTAAGGAAAATTTCAAACAGAAATGCCATATCTATAGGTTTAGTGTATATTTCTTTTACCAAAAGGTTGAACGTCATTCATAGATTTAAACCCTTTGTATTTTTGCTAATGTCCTTTTCTGTTTTTGTTCTTTTACTTTGTTCTTACAAACTTTTAGAGCTCTTTATATATTAATGGTGTTTGCTGTCATGTTGCAAATATTTAGCATTTTTGGCTGGGAGAAGTCATACAACTTTCTTTTCTCTTGGTTCTCGCTACATTTCGTGTGTGCATCACTCTCTAGTCCTTATATGCATATACATATCAATAGCTATATACAGGTGTGAGTCCAGGCTGTGACCCAGGTGTCAGCTGCCCATAAGGCTGTGGCATGAAGCCTTTAGTTCCCTGAGTGGGCTCAAAAGAAGTGTTCAGAGGATGGACAGTGAATGTGGCCAAAAACAGCTATTTGACACCTTCTCAGTGCTCAAAACTGAGCTAGAGGGGGCATTCTGGAGACCTTTGTGTCTTCTGAGAGAACAGGGGCACAGGAGTCATCTGTGGAATGGCATTAAATCCTAGCCCTGGCTGTTAAATTTGAAAATTATGCCAGGATTTTGTGAAGGTCATGTTTGGATCTGTTGAAGTGCTCAACGGCACTTTGTCTGCTTATAACAATGAATTGGATGATTTCTAAAAGCCCAGCACTCTCTCAGGAAAAATAGATTCAGGTTTAAGCCAGGTGTGGGTCAGAATCATGGTCAAGCTGCTGGGAACCATCAGCTCCCTAGATGTGTCTGAGGTCTCTGCTACTTCTGCCACACACAGGAAGCAGAAAGTTGAGTCTTGAAGGTGGAAGCCTGGTTCTTGCATGAATGGGTGCATACCTGCATGCTTGTGTGTGAGTGTGTGTGTGTGTGTGTGTGTGTGTGTATGTGTGTGTTGAGGCTTGTGTGTACCAAAGCAGAGGGAGAGAGGATAATTTGAGCACAATAAGATCCGCAGTCCCTTCTACTGGCAGGATGAAATAGGCGGAGGTCTGTGAAAGTGCCTGCTGCTCTCCCCAGCTGTGGGGTGGCAGAACAGAGCATGTAGAAGAATGAGGCACAGCTCTGTGCTGAACAGAGACTCTGTGCGACATCGATGGCATCGGTGGTGATCACCGCAACAGCAGGTAGCATTTTTATTAAGTGCCTACTGCATGCCAGCTACCAGGCTGTGTATTCTCCATGTGTCATATGCTACCATTCCAATGTCCTGGAATCCTGAAAGGTGAGCACGAGTAATAGGATTGCAGGAAATGGGCATGGAATAGGAAAAACAATGGAACCAAACCTCAACAAGGAGGCATTTGGGATGGTGATGTCTATAGCAACTCAGGAACTGTCCTAGCTGATAAATTTTGCTGAGCATAGGCTTGCAAGGTCCTTGGTTTTTTCAAGAGAAACAAAGAATCTAGAATTTTTCTAATCTGTCTTACTAAGGCATACCCTGTTTTTAAGACAGGGTCTCACTCTGCAGTTCAGGCTGGCCTTGAGTTCACTTTTTTAGCCCAGGCTGGTCTTGAACTCACATTGATCTGCCTGCCTCAACCTCCCAAGTGCTGGGATTACAGGCCTGGGCCACTACGCCCGGCCCTGTATTCCTAAATGGTAATAAAGAGGATTTACCTTCCAATATTACTGGGACAGATGCCTAATAACCTAAGTACCTTTATCTAAGTATGTGGCATCTAAATACTGACAAAGGTTTACAACCTGAATGATGATGGAAATATTGGTTATTTTTAATGGTTATTATTTTAGAACAAAGAGCCAGTGGAAGAGAAGGGAGCAAAGCCAAAGCATGCACTGAGTACCAGGGCTGGGCACACAGCCATCAGGGGGCCTCGGAAAGGTGAGTGGGCTCATTGCTGATCTCATATAAAAATATGGTGATACCACCAACAGTGTGGCCAGTGGGCAACTGTTGGAACTACTTTATTCATTTCTTTTGTAGTTCTTTTTTTCTTTTATATGTATACTATTACAGATGTGTAAAGTCAACTGCCAATGTTTTGAAAACACTATCGAGCTGGGCATAGGACCACATGCCAGTTTTTATGATGCTCAAGTTGAGAGGATTGTTTGATCCTGGATGTTCAGGGCCAGTCTGAGCAACATAGTGAGACTCCATTTAAAAAAATAAAAAGAATGTGGTCAGGTGTAGTGGCACATATGCTGAGTCCCACAGCTTAGAAGGCTGAGGCAGGAGGGTTGTGGTGAGTTTGAGGCTAGCCTGGACTACATAGTGAGACCCTATCTCAAATTATTTATTTATTTATTTAC
Organism: Myocastor coypus; assembly: GCA_004027025.1. Lineage (NCBI taxonomy): Eukaryota > Metazoa > Chordata > Mammalia > Rodentia > Myocastoridae > Myocastor > Myocastor coypus. Next base: position 22,664 of record PVJA010031578.1, read on the forward strand.
TTACTTACTTACTTACTTACTTATTTATTTATTGTCTTTTTGAGACAGGGTCTCACTATGCAGTTCAGGCTGGCCTTGAGCTCACTTTTGTAGCCCAGGCTGGTCTCAAACTCGCACCAATCCTCCTGCCTCAGCCTCCCGAGTGCTGGGATTACAGGCGTGAGCTACCACGCCCTTAATTTAATTTTAAATAAGAAAAAAATAACTTGGAATAGCTCCTTTCCTTATAGGCCATGCCACCAACTTTTTTTGCTTGTACTAAGAGTCCAAATTCAGTACCTTGGGCTTGGCAGATGGGTGCTTATGCTACTGAGCTATCTCTCCAGCCCAAGTCACTGCCTTGATAATAAACTTTATTTCATATTTCTTTAATTCCTATGTAGAAAAAAACCTACAGCTTACTGTCAGCATTTGTTTAACTTTATAGAAACATATTCATTGAGGTTGAAACAAATTCAACTAGTTTTTATTTATTTTTTAATTAATTTATTTATTTATTTATTAGAATCTTTTTTTTTTTTCTCTTGTTTCAGAACTTTTGTTTGTTTATTTATTTTTTTTATGGCCGGCTCAGCCTCCCCTGAGGGCAGGGCTGGCGCAGCATGTGGTGCCAAGGATCGAATTGTGGTCCCTCAGCCGCCCAAGCTTTCCTAAGCAGGCACTTTAGACCACTGAGCCATCCTGCTGGGCCCCTATTTTTTATTTTATTTTATTTATGTGAAAATAAAATATAAAAATATTTTTAGCCAGACATGGTGATGTATGCCTGTAATCTCAGGATTTGGGAGGCTGAGGCAGGAGGATTGCTGCACGTTCCAAGCCAGCTGGGGCTGCTACATAGTGAGTTAAAGCTATGCTAGACTGCATAACAAGAGCCTATCTCAGTTCCTCCCCTACACACAAAAACGCCCCAAAACTTTCTTCCTTTCTCTCTCTCTCTCTTCCTTCCTTCCTTCCTTCCTTCCTTCCTTTCTGTCTTTTTTTTTGGTACAGGGAATGGTTATGCAGCTCAAACTCATAGTGATCTTCCTGACTTGGTCTCTGCAGTTCTGCAATTACAGAACTGAGTCCTTGCACTTGCCAGGCAGGCGCTTAGACTGCTGAGGTATCTCCCAAGTCCCCAAAAACTGTTGAGAAGTTATTTCTAAATAGAACTTGTCTGCAATCCTAATGTAATACATACATATATATATATATATATATATATATATATATGTATATATATGACAGATAGATAGATAGATAGATAGATAGATAGATAGATAGATGGATAATAGTGGTGCCTGCCTAGAATCCTAGCACAAGTGTCAGAGACAGGAGCACTGTCACAAGTTCAGGTTCAAGGCCAGCCTGAACTATGCAATGAGACCCTGTTCCTCCCCAACAAAAAAGAAAAAGAACTGTACATGATTAGTAATGGATGGATTAGTAAAGGATAAGGTTAGAACTGTATAACTACCCACAAGCTACTTTGTAGTATATGTTATAATCACCTTTAGTGAATTTTTTTTTTTAAGTACCTGTTTTCAGTGTATTTAGTTTACCATCCTCTTAGGGAGTGGGTACCTATACAAAGTATAATTTGTTTCTTTCTCTAATCTCCTTTTTCTTTCCTAACCCCTCTCTCCATCCTCCTTTAATTCCCCTCTCCTCCTTGCAAATATTCTTGGGGTGAACAGGAAATGGGTTATACATTGTACATTATATGTTTGTATACTGTTTCATTTTCAGCCAGGCATGCATACCTATAATCCCAGTACTCAGGAAGCTGAGGCAAGAGGATCACTCTGAGCTCGAGGCCAGCCTCAGCTACATAGCAGGACCCTGTCAAAACACAAAACAGCCGGGCGTGGTGGCTCACGCCTGTAATCCCAGCACTCGGGAGGCTGAGGCAGGAAGATTGGTGCGAGTTCGAGACCAGCCTGGGCTACAAAAGTGAGCTCAAGGCCAGCCTCAACTGCATAGCGAGACCCTGTCTCAAAAAGACAAAAAAAAAAAAAAAAAAAAAAAAAAAAAAAAAAAAAAAAAAAAAAAAAAAAAAAAAAAAAAAAAAAAAAAAAAAAAAAAAAAAAAAAAAAAAAAAAAAAAAAAAAAAAA
>PVJA010031579.1:0-24810 GCA_004027025.1 Myocastor coypus
CAGAAAAGCTTTGTGATACTATTACTCTATAACATAGGTACTTGAGCTTATCATCACTGGCTTTCTGAGTATCAAATGTCTTTGACTTAGCTTGGAAATGATATTTTCTGACCATCATTGATAAATTTATAATGACATTTATATTTATGGATAGCTCAAAAATAATTTTGATGAAAACCATCAGTTTAGAACATCAGAAAACTAGATAGTTATTCCTAATAACTTGTGCTTTTTGATCCTTGAAAGTTTATTTCTAATCCATCCACCTGCAATATATTATTATTTTAAGGTTGCTTGGAAAACAGTGAACATCTAAACTTAATTTTTAAAATTTGAAAGTATTAGATGTGATGAATGCAACAAAGAAAGATGCAAGTTTAACTTTTATATAAGGATCACAAATTAGTTTAAAATTGAATATTTACTTCTTTATAATTAGAAAATATTGTGTAAGATGGACCATATTATTTAAAAAGATGTATACAACTTATTTTACTCTCACTTATGTATGAATATGAGCCAGGGAGGACACTATATATGCAGAACCATTAAACTTGCCATCTTATCTAACTAGTTTTACATTTAAGCAGAATTTTGAGTATGCTCTAATGTTTTTAGGTATTTCCCAAAAATCACAAGGTGAAAATAAGTATTGTTGAGAAATGGATATAAACAGTTTTAGGTTATTGGTACTTTACTTCATCTTTGCTATAATTGTTTTCCCTTTATTTTTGGCCTAAAACCATCTTTATCCAGCAAATTGCCATTTTGTTTAGCAGCAAATCAAGAAAAAGTCATACAGCTAGGAGGAGATTTTTGAGTGTCAAATGTTTTGTAAATTACAAATACAAACATTAGGTGTTATATTATCTTTTCAAAAATGGAAGTCAATATTAATTGTTCAGGGCTGGCCTGACAATTCAGTGGACTAGAGCACCTACTTAGACAGAGCTCAACAGCCAGGGTTCGATACCCAGTGTATCATGTGGCCCTTTCCCCGGTGCATGAAGAGATGGAGATTGAGACTGGACATGGTGATGTATGCCTGTCATCCTAGTGTTTGGGAGGCTGTAAACAGGATAATCACTAGGAGTCCAGTCTAGTGAGACCATTAACACCCTGTAGATCCTGCCCTAAATATGGAAAAAAAATTCATTGTAAAAATTTCCTAAGAGTACCACTTAAAGATGAAAAGATTATGCTGGTATTCTAATTCCATTCTATAACTGCTTGAAAATCCAGTAAATACACTATTTCTCAAAGGGCCATATTCTGTCTGCTGATTTAACTGATAGATACTTTCTATGAATATCTATTCATTTATTAATAAACTAGCAACTTCGAAACTTAACCAAGACATACCCTTTTATTATGTGCATTTAAATTTACATTGCATTATTTTCTATACATAACATTCACAGATATCTTTTGTGAATATCATATTAAAGGTAATGTTTAAGAATCATTCATTTACCGGGCGTGGTGATGCATGCCTGTAATCCCAGCACTCGGGAGGCTGAGGCAGGAGGATCAATGCGAGTTCAAGACCAGCCTGGGATACAGAAGTGAGCTCAAGGCCAGCCTGAACTGCATAGCGAGACACTGTCTCAAAAAGACAAAAAAAAAAAAATTATCATTCATTTTAACAATGAAAAGAAAATATGCAAACATGTTACTATTTAGTAATATATTTGCTATTTAAAAACAAAGAAACAATTACTTGAGCAAGCAGTGAATTTATTTCTAGCAAATACTATATAGAACGGGTTGAAATTAGTTTATTGAAATGGTTGGGATAAACAGCATTTTTTAATTTTTAAGAGTTTTCAGATTTTGCCATATTTTGGAATATTTCTATATACACATAAGATATCTTATGTAGGGAATCCTAGTTTAAAGATGACATTAGATTTTCTGAAACGTTTATTCATAGATTGGCAGTAGTTTTCTTTTTTAAAATTACTTTTAATAAGAAATAACAATGTGACAGTTTCCAAATATGTTAGTAGTACCTTCCCTATATTTGATAAAATACATGTTGTTGTCTTCGTAGTAGTTATTCAGAGCACAGGATGTAGACATGATAATTTTTTGGGTTTTTTTTTTTGGGGGGGAACCAGGGTTCGAACTCACGACCTTGCACTTGCCCAGCAGGCACTTGTGCCTCGGAGCTATCTCCCCAGCCCCCAACATGATAAGTTTTGTAATCATTATTGGTACAAAAATTTCTTCCCATTGAAATAAGAGAAAGTAGTTGTATACATAGTCCAATATTCCATAATCACAGTTGATTATTGGCAGAACTGGCAATGTTGGAAACTGTTGATTTAAGCTTTTTACAGCTTAGCATACTAATCTAGTTTTACATTTTATGCCACATGGTTAAACTTTTCTGCTTGGTGGTTAAGGGCAAGTTACAGCATACAAAAAAAAAAAAAAAAAAAAGAGAGTAAGAGACAAGGAAAAATGCCGTGGGATTGACCAGTTACATTTTTGTATATGCTTAGATTTCTAAATTTCTGTGTAAAAATGTGTAACTGCTTTTATCACATTCTATAGAGATTTATTAGAATATCAGTGATTGATGGAAAATACTGATTCCAAGTTAAGTCTAAGATATTTGATATTCAGAAAGACAGTGATGTTAAGCTCAAGTAGCTATGTTATAGAGTAATAGTGTTACTAAGCTTCTCTTCTGGAGGATTAAGAATGTAAGTTTACAAACCAAATATTAGAGAAAAAGAAGGGCTACAAAGATAGCCAATATTTCAGCCTTAACCCTTCAAGGTCAGTGAGGACTCAGGAAAGAACAGAACCTATGCTGTAACATCCTACAACTCAGTGCTGTCCCAAATTTTATGTTCACAGAGATTTTGGGGCCACAGAGGAAGGAGATTAATTATATATAGTGTGCCTAAGGAGAGTCACCTAGAGAGAAAATATTCTCTCAAGCTGTCACAGAGAACAAACTAGTCAAGCAATGGCCATGATTCATCCAGATAGCTGACACTGAGAAGAGTTCTACAAAGCACTGTTACATGGTTTCAAAGTAAATCCTGAGGGGATTTGACTGGCCTTGGGAGATACAAAAGTAACATGTTTTGGCAGTAATTTTCTACATTTTCTTTTTACACTTGAGTTTCAACTGCACTCCATGTGAAAGGCCTGGAAATTTTTATTTCTGGCATAAAAAAAAGTTTTGGATTATGGAGCACTTCAGATTAGGTCTTTTAAATCTGTAATATAATCTTTTAAAATATCAAAATATTAGGCCTTATAACTCTCACAGTTGTGTGAGAGTAATATTCAAAAAATCTTAGAATAAATCAGTGGAATGTTCTTTTCAATAAGCATTCGAAGAAATTTCTGTAATCATTTTTTGAGAGATCTGCAGTGTGTTAAGGGTCTCACCATATAGATCAGACTCCTGGTGATTCTCCTATTTACAGCCTTTCAAGCACTGGGATTACAAGCACACACTACCATGTCTATAAGACATCTTATGTTTATATGTGAATATTCCAATATCTGACGGGTCTACAGGGTGTTTAGGGTCTCACTACTAGATTGGACTCAGCAATCCACTGTTTACAGCCTCGCAAGAGCTGGGATTATAGGCACACACCACCATGCACAGTTTCAATTGCCATTTCAGTGCATCCCAGGTCTGTAAACCTTTTTAATTGAATGCTTATAGTTGAAAAATTTTATAACATCATGCAGCAATGCTGAACTGGATAATGAAACCAAATACAATACTGAAGAACTGAAGCACTGAAGCACTGTTTGTATTGGCCTAGCTCTCAACATCTGAAAAGCATGAACGATTATTTACCTTCACTCTTTGATTTCACTAGTGTCTCAGGTGTTGCAGACATTAACTTCAAAACTAAGCCAATAGAAGAATTGTTATGAGGTCAATATTTAGAGAGAACTATCATATATATTGTTAATGGTTATAAATAGTTGTGTAATAATCTCTGCCTTGGCATCCTCCCCGTTCTTGTTTTCTTGCTCATCTTTTTAACTGTTCATAGATTTATGTCCTTGTTGTTTATTTGTTTAATTTTATGTATTTGTTACAGTCTCCCCACACAGCTCAGACTCGTAGTGATCCTCCTGCTTCAACCTCCCCAGCTCTAGGATTACAGGCAACTAAAACCATGCCTGGTTTTGGTGGCCAGCTGAGCATGCCTGGGTGAGGCTGGCATGACATTTGGCAATGGGGTCAATGCCAGGTCCTTGTGCTTACTTAGGCAGGTGCTTAGACTGCTGAGCTACCTTGCTGGTCCTATTGCTTCTGATATGGTTTTGTTTCCCTTATTTTTAATCTTTTGCATTTATTTTACAAGAGTGAAAAACAACTTGTAATTTATAATATCAGTCCTTCTAAACAGAATACCAGATGCCTAAATAGCATCTTGATGAACTAGTATCAAATTTGACATGATTTTCTAAACAGTAGTCAAGAAGTAGGTTCATAAAATTACCTTAGGAGCTATTGTGAAAATACATAAAAATTAAAATTATTTGATTTTTATTTAAATTTCAAATTTCAGAGTAATGGTCAGATTCTATGTCACTTCTTTTTGACAATTGATTTCTTAAAATGCATGGAAATAACAACAGAAAACTGAATTTCAAACAAATTACCTGGGTCTCTGGATGTCTGCTGCTAACTTCCCACATTTCTAAAATAAGAACACAGGAATAAAATAGTATGTTTCTACTTATCAAATTCTACAGTAAGATATATTATACCAAACTCTATTTTCCAGATCTCCCATAACCATTCTAAATATAACAAGGTTAAATCACAAAATGAGGGGCTGGTGAGATAGCCCAATAGAATAAGCCCTTGCCCGTAAAGCTCAAGGGCCTGAGTAAGTGAATTTAATTATATTTGTTTTAAAAATTAGCAGTATAGGTTGGAGAGATAGCTTGGTAGAACAAGCGCTTGCCTGGGAAACACAAGGTCCTGAGTTCAACCCCCAGTACCACCAAAATAAATAAATAAATAAACAAATAAATAAATAAACAAATAAATAAATAAAATAGCAGGATACATCTTTATACAAACATAATAAGTCACTGTTAGTATTAAATCCATGTAAAACAAGTTGCAGTTCATCTGTTATTGTTCTGCTGATTTCTATAACAAATAATTGCAAAATAAATAAATTGCAAAACTTAGTAGCTCAAAACTATTGAAATTGGAGCATAATGATGCTCCCCCCACCCCAGTCCTCGTGTCTTACTCACGTGAAGGTCCAGCAGAAGGTGATGATAGCCACACCACGACTTGGATGCAGCCACTACAGCTTCCGTGGTACCCTCTTGGAATGGAACTGCTCAGCATAATGTCACAATAAAATGTGATAGAATTTATTTTATTTGTCACTTGTTTAGTTAAGAATTTGGAAATGACTGCACTGGGCAGATGTACTTTGGGTTCTTCAGCAAAACGTGACAAGGCCTGGGACTGCAGCGCATCTGAAGATTCCCCTGGGCTAGCTATGTGAGGTGGCTCCTCCTCAGGCCTGGTGCTCCATACTGTCATTCTTCGGGAGCATCAGTGTAAGCACTGTGTCACTTGCACTTCTTCCCATGTCAGCTCGGTTCTCTCTGCACCAGAATGACCTCAGTAGTTCCATTCCAGGAGAGCATTGCAGAAGCTTTCCTGGACACGCCCTCAGAGTCCTCATGTCATCACCTTCTGTTGGACCTCCACGTGCGTAAGATGCAAGGACCAAGGTGAGGTGTGTTAAGCTCCATCTTTAATAGAGATGGCACCTGTCTCTAATCTACCACTCTGGTTTCCACTTTTTTCATAATTATTGAAAGAGGTATAATAGAATTAAATTTAGTCCAGAAATTTAATTATAATTGAATAAGAAACTGGATATCACCATTATTAACTTTTGTGGTATTTTATGAACAGCGTACATTTTTAAAATTACAAGTTAAATTGGTTACATTAGCCTACAGTTTAACATAGTAACTTTACTTTGAAACAAAAGAATATTAAAATGCCTTTAGTTCTACACATCTGTATGATTTCAAACTCTATGAAGCATTTTGCCAACTGTACTACAAAGCTTTGCAGATACAGTGAGACTATTGAGGAGCTATTGCTATGCACTTTCAAAGGTTTATGTCATGTCAGATACATCCTAAGTTAAGTGTTGTTCCATGTATATAGAGCAGCAAATGAAAAGTCCTGCTGCATAACTGATTTGACTTCCAAAGTCATTTGTAGAGGCTTTGATAAATTGTCTTCTGATAGTATATGTGGTTCTGTAAATAATTATAAATGCTACATGAGGATCTACCTAATATAAATCTATGAAATTGTGAACTTCTTGAAAAATTTCTCTGAGAATGAAATCTGAAAAAAATTAAAGTGAACATATATTTAATAGACTAAGTCACTTTAAAATTTCTAGTAACCATAACATTGGCCTGTTTTCTATTTTAAATAAACAACCAATCAAATGCTATCAAGCTCATCCAAATGCCGTAGATAATCAGTTGAAGAAAAGCAACTGTAGTGCATAAGGCCTGACTCTCAGGTACAACTTCCATGAAGGACTCACAGGCCAGCCCTGGCTCCTTCCTGCTGTGTTCTTCAGGAACTGATGTGGCCCTGCAGCTATAATGTGAGCTGCACATTATACCTGGGTGGCCAGATGCAGGGGTTGACTTAGAGAAGTGGAGGCTTTTGGCACTCTCTTCAAGACACTACATCTTCACTCTCTGACACTCAGCTGTTTGAATCCTTGATGTCAGCTCAGAAGAATTCATGGACAGCCAAACAAAGGTGTCAATCTTTTGTTTTATAAAGGGAATTAACTTCTCTTAAGTGAAATGTTAACAGAATCTGATATTCTAAACAATAGAATAGTTGTGTTGTCAGGCATCTTCTCTCATGTGGCTCCATCATCAGCCTCCCTGGATATGCGTGACATGTAAGAAATTAAATGCTTAGTGCAGGGCTACGTGGACAGTTACTTGTGGTATCCCCCTAGATTTTCCGGATCCTGTGAAACATGATGACTTTCTAACTTGCCTACTAAGTTTGGTAATTTTTCGTTTGTTACATAGAGCAAGTTAAACTTTTTGCATTAAGAATAATACCTATAGGGCAAGCCTGATAGTGGACTACAGTGCCTGCTTCAGCATGGCACTCAGTGGTCATGTTTGATCCTCAGCATGCAGAGCTAGTGCTGCCCACAGAGCACACTGAGAAGGGAATTGAAACTGGGTATGGTGGTGCACACCTGTGATCTCAGCACTTGGGAGGCTAAAACAGGAGAATCACTATGAATCCAGTCTATGTAGTGAGACCCTGTGGACCCTGTAGACCCTGTCCTAATCACAGAAAAAAAGCGTAATACCTAGAATCCATAATCATAAGATTTAAAAATAATGAATATTGATGCTTTCCATGAAACTTGTTTTTAGAAAGATAAAAAACAGACTAATATTTAGCATTTCCCATAATCTGGTGATCAGCCAAGGCAAAGTGACAGTAAACCTAGAGGTATACATTGTGGCCTGAAAATGTAAAGTAGAAATTATTGATACCACAAGAGTGACAATGAAGCAAGTGTTCTGTTTTCTCTTGTCTTTTAGATGCTTTATTTTATTATAAAATGAAGAGAATGTGGGTATCTTTTAATATTTATGGTTTAATTTGGCAATTTTATGGAATGGACACAACAATTAAGCATCTCTACATCTGTCAATTACTATATCCGATTCTTATGGTATGGTTGTGAAATACCAGCTATGACATGAGTGATGAGGGGAAAAGCTAGTATAATGTACTAAGGTACAAGCAAGACATTCAATACGTTTTGTATGAGGCAGTATATGGTTTAGATGCTATGAAGCATCCCTTTCCCCAAAGGAATACAATTAAGGGACAGCTTCCTTGCCAGATAAAGTGATATTCTTGAGATGCATCTTAGAAAAGAACATTGGAAGTGGTAAGGGCATAATGAGTGCAAAGCAGTAAAACCCAACCTGAGATGCACATGCAGCAGGAGGTGCATAAAGCAAGGAGATGTAAAACCTTGCACTTTCTACAGTGTGTAAGCTGCAGATAACAAGGGTACAACGTGCTGTGCCAAAGAATGTTGGCTTTTTATTTGTCCTGAAGAAAGAAGTGATTGCCTGTTAAAATAGATATGACCAAATTTTATTTTCCTTAGAAATATCTCTCTGGAAGGTGGAGTGATAGGGATAAAAACCAATTTGATATGCTTGTATATAATAATCTGAGCAACTGCATTGAAGACAACCATGGGCCATATAGTAATCACCAGGAATATCTATTATCTTGGTTTGTGTGTGTGTGTGCCTGTGTGTGTGTCTGTGTGTGTATGAAGTTGCGTTATCATTTCTAATGTCTTATCTGTTATTTTTCTGATTTATTTATTTTTGTATTTTAGGGTAAACCCTGTGAGTGTTCAGGATCTCACTACTACATCAGACTTGCAGTGATCCATCTCTTTGCACTCTTCCAAGAGCAGGGATTACATACTCAGTCTCAATTGCTGTCTCAGCATGCCGTGGGGGTAATGCTGACAGGGCAGGCCCATGGATTGAACCTCTAGCCCCTGAACCTGCTTATGGGTGCTTTAATCCACTGAGCTATTTGGCTGGCCCTTTCTGTTATCTTTACAATAAAAGATAAAAATGTTGCAGAAATTTAGGAAACAAATATTGAGTTACTGAAGGAAATTAATGGGGAATAGAGCATCAAGTCCAATAAGTACAAAGGATGTAGAGTTTTAGCAGCTTGGGACCAGGCCTGGTGCAGTGTGATTAGTATTGGTGACTTTCTGATTATTATTTTATTTGTTTGTTTTTTTGTTTTGTTTTTGGCACAACCAAGTTTCAAACTCAGAACCTTGCACTTGCCAGGCAGGCACTTGTGCCACAGCCCTGTGGTTATTATTTTAAAAGCCAAATTATGGGGAAATAAGCAGAAGTGAAAGCTCATGGGGAGCTAAGAAGAAGTTGAACTGAATGTTGAGTGTACATGTCTGTGGAAAAATTTTGAGTGTTACGAACTACCTGCATTTAGTAACTGTAGCTTAGATGACAGAGAATTCTAGGTCAGGTAGTCATGTCTGAAAGTTTATAAAATAAAATAGTAGGAACTAGAAATGAGGTACTATGTACAGAGTTCATGACTGAGCACACTTAGCAAAGTGAGATGAAAGTCTCCCAGCAACAGGGTCAAATGGTACAAGGCCATCATTGTCTTGAGAACATCTACTTAGGGAAAAAATGTTAGATGAAGTTTTGTTAGATGAAGTTTCTCTTCTAGAGTACAGTTTCTATTCCACTAATAATGGATGAAAATAAGAGGAAAGCATAAAAATTATTTGCTTATTGGTCTTTTACAACACAATGGACAACAAATCAATACCAAAAGTTTTTTCTTAAGCTCATATATTAATACATATTTATATTGACACAAGAATCCTTTATCATAATATTTTGAAGGCATTAGCTTGGAGTTTTTGCAACTTAAAGTATGTTTTGAAAACTATACTGTAGAGGAAATAAGAGTTTTGTTAGTCAGACGCAGTTACCGCTTGCTGTGTGAGGCTGACTTTGTTGTCAAGAGCAAGTGAAAGGGCGCAGCCCATCACCCCATCTCTCTGGTGTTTTTATAGGATATCATGAAGGATGAATGCTCTGCGCTTGAGCTGCAACTGAAAGAGAGAGACAAACTCATTTCCCAACTTCAGGAAGAGCTGGTAAGTGACAATCTTCAATCTAAAAAGTGTAATTTCTTTGCAGATTATTTTTCTACAAATCCTTATTTGGCATAACTAATAATTATTAAGAATTATTTTAAAAGATTAAAGATGATGATCGTTTTTATAACCCTACAGTAAGGTAAACAACATCTTCCAAAATCTCAAAAAAAATCTCAGGAAGCTAGAAATGCTTTACTATGTGGAAGTATTTATATAAATCTACAAGTGACTGAGCCAAGGTTAGGCATTTCATTTATGTTTAACCAAAAATCCTACAGATAATGCTACATTCCCTGGCAGATGATGCATGAATTAAGTACATACTACTATGCTTAAGAATGAATCATGTAATATAAAGCAAAGTAGTTGATAATCTTGCAAACAAAAATGGATTTTCCTTTTTATGTGACAGTTTGTCTTAAAGTTATCAAAACATAGCTTTTTATTAACATACAAATTTATAAAATATGGAATGTGTTTATAGTTTATAGGACGTGGTTATTTAATCCACTGTCATGAAGCATATAAAATGCCTCATAATATGAAAACACTTTTGCTAACTAACAGGAAGCAGAGCAGACATTATTTTCTGGATATTCATTGTAGCACTTCATGTAGTTTACAGTAAGATATATGAACTATACATATACATAAAATTAATGGTATGATCACATAAGAATTTTTTAAATGAGATTTTAAAATTTGTCAACAATTCTTACCAGTTAAGTTAATGCTTCACAATAAGAGGTAGTCTGAGTCATTATGAAAATCAAGAATAAAATCCTAGTCAAAGCAGGTAGTATAAGGACCTGAAAAAGTATATAAAATCTGAAAGATACAATATATACTCTGAAAGGGAAAGACTCTGTTCAAAGGGGAAGAAAAACTGGGATTAAAATAGAACAAAAGAAGGAAGGGGAAAGATATCTATATATCTATATCTGTATATCTATATCTATCTGTATCTATGTATCTATCTATCTATCTAAGCTGGATAGTCATACTGCTGATTTCTGCTGGTGGATAGAAAGGCGTATTTTTTCTTTTTCTTAATTTCCCATGACTATTTTTTTTCTAATTTTGCATGCTTTATCTGTTAATCGAACAAACTAATTTAAAAATAACATGCAATACAACAGCCTATTATCAAATTGCTATTATATTGTTCAGTGAAATTGTACATTGTTGCTTTTTAGTATTTTGTATTTTCTTTAAAAATAAAAGTCTCAAAACATTATTTTTAATTATTTCAGATTTGTCAATAATGACATACTCTATGATTATTTGATACAATTAAACAATGAAACGTACGTTGTAGACCACAAAGTTTTTTACAACCAAAAATATCAGTGAATCACAGAAAGCAAATTGGCCAAGCATCAGCCGTGACGCGACCCAAAAGTTGACACTGACAACAGTTCTACAAAGCACTATATATGGTTCCAAAGTTAACCCTGAGGGGATTTGACTTTGGAAGATACAAAAGATGAATCTTGTATTATACAGGTCTTGCTTTGACTTGGACTTGATCACCCAGCAAAAAAGCTTCATTACAAGGTATGAAAGGGAGAGCTAGATTAGTGAGATGAGCTGTAGGAAGCTTGCATCAGTAGACTCCAACGGTGCAAGTTTCAATGGTGGCCCACTGCAATTGTGGAACATTGGACTGTGTATGCATCTCCTTCCTCTTAATTCAAAGAGAATTTGTTTTGTTTTGTTTTTTCTTTTCTTTTTTTCTTTCCTTATCAACATCAAGAGGAAGGTGGGTCATGCAAACACACTGTGTTCTGCATAACTACTGTGAGGACAGTGTGCAGTGTGTCAACTGTTTAAAAAAATTAATAATAGAAACCAAAATATAAAAAAAGAGTTAAGTTAGATATACAGTTACTTTGTCTTAGTTCTTTGAGAATAAAAGCTTGTACTAATATATTTAGACAAGATATCAGGTCTGGATCTTGTACTATGAATAACTATTATGAAGATAACTATATATTAATTATTATAACTATCCTACTTAACTTGTTTTGAAATTGTTTCATTGCTGTTTTGTCTTTTTTCTCATTAAAATGAATAAAAGATGTAAAAAAATTCAGTGAAATATTACACAAACTAAGAAAATACAATTTAGATAACTGACAGTGTTTGAATTGAAGCTTTAAGTAGACTGATATATGATTCCCTCATACTGATTCTTAGCCCGATGAGCATGTTATTGTGACTCTACATTGGTCCTAAAAATAACAGTAGAATTAAAGAGAAGCAGGACAAGCATTCTCGTGCTCAACCTTCTTTAAGTAAAAGCATATTTATAACTCAGTTTTATGTTACATAATAAAATATTTTATGTTTTCTGTAGTCTTCTACGTGCATATTATAAAGAAAGCCCTGTCTATGTGTCATAGCAAATATTGTTACTTTTTAAAAGCATTTTATGTTATTTTTATTTATTTATTTATTTTAGAATTTTATTTTTTTCTTGTTTCAGAACTTTTGTTTGTTTATTTATTTACTTTTATGGCCGGCTCAACCCACCCTGAGGGCAGGGCTGGAGCAGCATGTGGTGCCAGGATTGAACAGCGGACCCTGCAGCCGCCTAAGCTTTCTAAACAGGCACTTTAGACCACTGAGCCATCCCGCCGGGCCCCAAATATTGATACTTTTTAAAGAATAGTATCTTATTAAAGTATACAATGCCATCATAAGGTTTAACAAAGCAGAATATCTACTCATTTACTTTGCTAGTAAGTAGTTATTTTGGATAATTAACTCAGAAAGAAGTATTAATTATTTCTTTTAATAGTAGTTGTGACCAGATTTTAAACATAACATATACAATAAATCACACTTTCATTTGTTAAACTCAATGAGAGAAAATTATTACTTCTAAAGCAAAAGCTTTGTATCTATAATTAACGTAATGCAGTGTCCCCTCCCTTAAAAAACAAAAACAAGAAAGAAAATGTCTTATATTGGCTGACACACTAAAGTGAAGCAGAAGGCTCTTTTCTTTAAACTTGAATTACTCAAACTGGTCTTTTAGCCTCTAAAATTTCCCAAGTAATAACCAAGGCAGCATTTTCACTCTTATACTGTATCTTTTGGATAATCAATTTGACTGTGATAACAAAGCAAAAATGTTCATTTTTAAGAATACCTTTGTTTTGCGGGTTAAAGAAGACTACCACCAAGGAAGAAATGGTGTGAGTTAGGATTTGAGAATTTAAGAGAGAAGAAACCTAATGATAATTAAGGAGACATCGTTACAACTCAATTTGTGTATACTTGAGGGCTTACAATCACATGGGACAGTACAAATCACTTGGCTTCCTGAGACATGTAGGTCCTGATTGCTTCTGATTGTGGCATGAAGAATTTGTGCTCCCTTGTATCATGTTGGTGATTAAAGTTGATATTGTTACTTTAAAAGAAACTGAACATTTTAAATAACTTCAGAAGCTCATTAGGCTGTTACTTACAATAATACATATTTATAATCTATGATAATTTAGAACATCATGGCAATATTTGTGGCAGCACAATTCATAATAGCTACATCTGGTAAGCAGCCTGTTTGTCCATCAGCAGATCAAAGAATTTTAAAAAATGCAGTAATTGAGGATATAGCTCAGCTGCAGAGTGCCTTCCTGGAAAGCATGAGATCCTGAGTTCGATTTCCTGTGCCCTAATGAAGAAATTAAATATAGTACACCACATAGAGGAACTCGCTACCTTAAAGAAGGAAAAATTTGAGTCATTTGCAGGAAAACAGGTGCATCTTGAGACCAAAATGTTAAGTGGAATAAATAAGACTCCAGTGCTGAACTATTGCATGATAAGCATTATGGGAGAAACCCAAAGGATAAATGAAGGGCCAAATAACAGGCAGGTAGAAGAAGACCTTGCGTAAAGGAAAAGTACTAAGAAATGAAGGGAGGGGAAGTGTTGGGCCCATGCACATATTTTCCACAAGTAATAAACCACTCTGTAGTGCTAATATGGATCAATGAAAATAAAAATTTATCATATAAAAGTCAACTAACAATAAAGAACTAATACTGAATTCTATAACTTACACATTTTCCATTTCTTGGCCACTGGCTGTTTTCATAAGAAATTTATTTTGATGTGCATCGAAGAAAACAATTGATGTAGTTATGCCAATAAATACTTTATACTCAACAATTATGAAAGTTTACTTTTGAATAATTATGTTTGTTTAGTCTCGCCTTTACAGCTTCAGTTGCAAAATATTTAGTATGGGTAGGATGGCATGCAGCCTGAAGATAGCATTTAAATTTATTTAGGTATTTGGTATAGGGTCTCACTATGGAGCTCCAGCTCGTTGTGATCCTCCTGTCTTCAGCCGCCCTAGTGCTGGGATTACAGGCATGCTCAGCATGGCATATGGTACCAGGGACCAATCTTTGGTCCCTGAGCTTGCCTAAGCAGGTGCTTAGTCTGATAAGCTATCTCGCCAGCCCTAAAAATATCATTTGAAATGCAGCTTTTTTTAGTTCTTTATTTTCAGAGCAGGATTTCTCAACAAAGTGGCATTGACTGTGGCAGGAAGCAGTGCTGTGCCTATCAGATGTTAAGCACCATTCCTGGTCCTACCTTCTAGATGCCAGAAGTATCTTGCAAGTAGCATTATTGTTCCCTTTAGGGTAAAACTTTCCCTATTGACTACCATTGATTTGGAGGTCCTAGATTAAATATAGTTCTGCAGTGAAATTATATGTTATACTTTGGGGTAAATAAGTATCTATACTCAGTAAAATATAAAATTCCTGTCACAGGGATGTGCCCTCATGGGCTATAACAAATTAAGCCATTTTCACATTATCATGGTCAGCTAGGGCCACCATAACAAAACATGATAAATTGGCTGGTGTATACAGCAGGAAGTTAATTATTCACAGTTTAAAGGCTGAAAGTCTGATATCTGCGACCCTAAAACAGTGAGTTCTGGTAGGTTTGAATAGGACCTTGTTCCTGGCTGGAAAATGTCACTGTTCTCACTGTGTCACTCTGAGCCCCTTGCTTTGTACAGACACACAGAGAGTGTGTCTTATAAAATCACATTGTGAGGGCCCAGCCTTATGAGCTGTTCTGTACCGGCCAAAGACTCCTTTTCCAAAACATCATATTAGGTGTCAAGGTTTCAGTCCTGAACATGGAGGACACAGTGTAGCCAATAACACACATTGTCTGGTGGCTTTTAATATTAGCAAGTAGAGTAGTACTCAGAGAATTCCATTATATTTCATTTTCTAATACCAAATGCACACTTCAAAAGTTACCATTCTTTGTCTACTCCATGATTCCAGAATTATTACTTTAGTTCAGTACTTCTTGCATGCTGGGCATATATCACAAAGCAGCAATAGAATGTAAATTCAAAATAATAATTTTGATTTTTAGATCACATTTTTATATTATTTGAAAAAGTACACACATTAACTGCATTTATAATGTGAGTATATTTTACACACATATCATTTATTTATCCTTTTATTATTTCTTTTTCTAAAAGAAGACATGAATTAAATTGCATTCTTAGAACCAATTTCAAGAAACCTGAAATTATTGTTTATGACATTTTCATACATAACTTATGCCTGCACATTTTGTTATTGATGATAAAAATAATATTTGGAAACATTCTGTGATATCAATGGTAGAATTACAAATTAGAATACCATAGTGTACTGGGGTGTTACTTGTAGTAGGTCATGTCTTGGGAAAAAAAGAAAGGTAACTTACATCCAGAGCAGGTGGCACAGGCTCAAAAGCAGAAGGAGGTCACAGCATGGGGCTCCTTCCCCCCAGCTCGTGTAAAGAGACCCAAATCCCTTGTGCATTGCTGCAAGGGATAGTGGAGGTCTCTACTGATCTCAGGTATGTGAACTAGGCTGTCTACATAGAATTTCCTAATGTTAGTTATAAGGATTGGTGCATTTAGAAGAAGAGGAAGACCTTTTCTGCCCCAGCTTCAAAGGGCTCATGAGCATCCAGAGGAAGCTGCTGTTCACAAGCTCGAGCAGCCGTCACCAGCACTCAACCTTTCTTTTACTTAACCCTCCCGAAGTGTGGGTGGAAAATATATGTCTTTTGTTTCATCCACCCACCCTGCTGCACTGTGTTATGGCATCTTGGGCTAACTAGCACATGTGCCATCGGGAGACATCTTTTCAGTCTAGATCCCTTTCTTTCAACAGATAATTGGCCACTGATTTAGATTCAGATGCTCCCTGGGCCACTTTTTCATGCTTTATTTATTATTATTATTATTATTATTATTATTATTATTATTATTATTATTATTATTTTGGTGGTACTGGGGATTGAACTCATCACTGTGCACTTGCCAAGCAGTACATAGCTCTACTGAACTATCTCCCTAGCCCTTTTCCATGATTTATCTATATAGATTTTATTGTTTTTCTGCAGTTATGGGGAGTACTCAGTCATCCAGTTCATTTGATTTTTCTTTATATAATTGTTTTGTTTCTTTTATCAATTTTATTTTTCAATCTCTGTTTTCTTAGTGTTGAGAGAAATCACTTTTTAATTCTAGAAAATCACTTGTCCTTAACTAGTAGTTTTAAGTATCTTCATTATATTTCTGTTGTTAATTCACCCTCTAACTTCCACAGTGCTCTACTTGAAGAAAGGACCTACCTATATTTCTTCTCATTATTTCTGTGGTCGTTGGTCCTAAGAGTCATCTGTAGTTTCATTTGTTTATTTTTCTTCATCTTTAGTATTAAGAAACATAATTTGGAAAACTTAACACAGAAATGCTTAAAGAAACAATAAAATCTTCTTCTGTTGCTTTGACAGTGGATGAAATTGAAAGATACTGGTTCTCAAACTGTGAGGCACTTGGAAGTCCCTCCAGCTATAAATGTTTGTTGTCTCCATCCAGGAGTTTCTGCTGCAGTTACTCTATGTTCCCCTCCAAAAAATGCTCTGTAGGGTTACCTCAGATGATCAAAAATTAGAAAAATGGTTACTCTTATGAAAGAGTGATGTATTTCACCATAAAATCCTCTCCAGAAGATTGTACTGCTCCATTAGCCCAGGACTTTTTCCTTCATGTCTGTGGCTTTAGCTAAGCCGCAAGTTAAGCAAATCTTAAGCTTCTCTCTTCCATCAACACTATAAATGGAGCTTTGTAGCACATGCTTCCAAGGCTTACCTTCTTTCTTGGCTGAGAAGTAATCAGTCTGGCCTTGAGAGTTTGGCATAGTGAAATGTATTCATGATACCATCTTTTTTTGAGGGCCTTCATCACTTACTTTCTGATGAGCAAACCCACGTGCCTAATTCTATTTAACTGTGCTCTTTACTTCTTACCAAGTATACTTCTTACCAAGAATTCAAAGACAGCCACATTGTACAAAGCCTAGCAACATAGAGCATGTTTGCCCAACTTTACAGTGAGTTGGAAGATTAAATAAGAAACATAGCAGAGAGTTTTCTTCTGTCTACTTTTGTATGGCCGTGCTATTACTTAAAAAGCAGAATGTGTTAATATAGTAACAGAAAATGTCAGGGCAAGTTTCTGTGAGGTCACCCTTACAGCTAGCCATAGCTGCAATTGATTGTGGCCAATTGTAGGTACTTTTCTCTCCTCGGGCATCAGATTCTTTAGATTTCAAATATATTATCATATCCCTTTGTCTATTTTATTCTTCTTTAACAGTATACAAGAGAACAAGTAATTTATAGAGTGGAGTATATTATTACTGATATGGATGCTGAAGATCTCAAAGAAAATTTAGTGCCAATAGAACCTATCGTCTCTGCTTCGAAAAAGGGAGTCTTCAACTGTGTGTTGAATCAAGAAAAACAGTGAGATATCTTGCACATCAGAAGAGCAGAAAAGTGGCTGGATGTAGTAGCACATTCCTATAATCCCAGCACTTGAGAGACTGAGGCAGGAGGATTGGTGTGAGTTCAAGACCAGCCTGAGCTACAAAAGTGAGCTCAAGGCCAGCCTGAACTGCCTAATGAGACCCTGTCTCAAAAAGACAAAAATAAGTTAAAAATAAATAAATAAATAAAACTTTTTAAAAAGCAGAAGAGTATGAATAAAATCCCTCAAAGCCTTTTTATGTTGCTTTTAATCCATGCCTGGCTTAGTTTTCTGTCATTGCTGAGACAAAATACCTGACAGTGTTAAAGAGGCAGGAGGGCTTACAGCAGGTATCATGGAGGAGAAGCAGTTCCTGGTGGGTGGAAGGCAGCAGAGCAACAGGGGACTTTGACCTCATGGTTCTTCACTTTTACCTTCCTCAGGAAATGGGGATTAGGGCTGTGCTGAAACAATCAGGGGACTATCTTAGTTACCATCCACCCTTAATCCTACTATTGCTTCATGACTCTGTCAGTGACTCTAGAGTCAGCTGCTTCTGAAAAAAGCCCAACCTAAAACTGCATGAGCCTTTAGGGGGACATCTATACACAAACCGCAATACCTAAGCCTGATGTCCCCTAGTACATCCCACCTCCCAATAATGTTCCCTTGGTGTTAAGATTCCAACATATGGATATTTTAGGACACATTCCAATTGTAATATTAAAAATGTAGAAAATAATAAGTATTCATCAAAAATGACTTTTGTTAGACATTCTTAATGCTTTTAGAGCTATATACATATTTTTTTTTTTTACTGAATAAGTGTTTGTATAGTTGTACTTTTATGAAGTTAAGTGGAGAAAAGCAGATTTTATATTTTTCATAGTTTATATTTAAATGTTTTATATTTATACTGTCATGTAAAACGACATAGAAATGTACAATGAATTTGTTCAGTTTGTTTTAAATAATTTGTTAGTGTTTCATTTTTAGTGACAGATGTTACTGTTTTTATCTTAGGAAAAACAAGAAGAAAATAGATTAAGAATTTATGTAAATTTAGTGGTTTTCATTATGATGATCTGCATGTTTCATTTAAGTAAGGGTATCAAACAGATCTTATAGCTTTTCATGTCCTTCCCCCAACAGTTATAATCTCATTTTATTATATTTGCTCTTGAAAAAATATCAAAATTTTAAAAATAAAACAATTGGAAAAAGATGATTGTTGGGAACCACTATGAATTATTAAAGTGGAGTAGGAAATAAGATACCAAGTCTCGACTTACACCTTCATTAAATTATTCAGAATCATGTTGATTAGAAAGGATATTAACTAATGGAGGAAATGGAACAGAACCACTGCCCAGAATAAGTAACTGTAAGAAGGGGCTTGAAGATGTCTAAATAAATACCTTATATAATTCACTGTATGTGTGAAAGTATATTTTTCTTTGTAAGATGTGAAAGTATCACCTACCTTGCACAAGCTTTTAGAGATTTTATTTTATTAAAATAAAATTTTTCTTAAAGTATTAATGTAAGGTAGATGTTGAGGTGAAAATCTAAGCATGATAGTTATATGTGGAGTGAAAAATGTAGGCATAATAATTAAGCTCATGCATAATCAGAGGAGACTATGATTAATCAATGAAGATACAGCAAGTAGATGAGTTAGGAAACATGGCAGGGGCAAAAACATGCACTTATACACACAGAAAGAATTAGATAATGTTGCTAAGAATCTCCAACAGGTTTTTAACACTGAGGATAGCAGTGTGTAGTGCTAAAATCATGCTTGGAATGCCTGTCATTGTGGACTTAGATGTGTGCTACTTCTAATGTCATACCAGTTATTGCTATACTCTCTCTGAAGTAAATGTTTGTTTTAAAAGAGTATGTTATTTAAAATACTTGTTGGGCTAGGGAGATAGCTCCGTGGCACAGTTGCCTGCTGGGCAAGTGCAAGGTCATGAGTTCGATCCCCAGTCCCGCCAAAAAAAAGTAAAATACTTGTGTACACTGAACTTTATGAAATGTGATGATACAAACTACAGAAATACTTTTTTGCCTGGAGAAAGCTTTAGAGAATTTCTCTGCTATCTAGTGAAGGTTGTGTTGAAGAATGTCCTATAATTTTATTACTACCATGAATCTGAGGGACATTGGAAACATTATCTTCATGTCACTAAAATACACCTGAGAAGTTTGTCATAAACATTGGTGGTGAAATGTATCCTTGTGTTCAATGGATGAATATTGTATTGTAAGTGATTATTACTCTTAGAAGTGATTTCAGAAATCTTGTAAGTAGTCTCACATTTGGGTTGAAAAGTATCCCTTATCCAACATTAGAAATTAAAGTCCTTTCAGAATTTATTTATAGTGTGATTCAGAATATTATTTAAGTAAATGAAAGGCAACTTACAGAATTAAAAATGAATTTTATCTTTTGAATGTGAAGAACAAAATTTAACTGCCATAATTTTGTTCAGCATGCCATGCTCTGAATTTATGGTTCTGTTTTACTAATGAGTTGGACATGTGTCATTTATACTACCTCAAATTAAATATATATTTATATGGTCTATTACATTAGCAAAAAGTGAATTTGTCACAGTTGATTCCAAACTTTTATGAACTCCACAATACAGATTTTCCTGTGGAAACTTTCATTCATTTTCTTTTTGATCTGGGTAAGGGACATCAGTAGAGCTTGTAATAGTACCTTTATTTACACAATAAAATCAATTTTTCTGCTTGATAGGAAATTTTAAATGGGTCTCCAAAAACAAAATATATTTTTCAAGATGAAAGTTTATTAGCGCTAGGAATAAACACTTTGATATAACTTTTTTTAAAAGAATGCAGAAGTGCTTTCCTTTTGCTGCAGCGGCTGCAGCCATGAGTATGCTCAGGTTTCAGAAGAGGCTGGCCTCCAGCGTCCTCTGCTGTGGCACAAATAAGGTCTGGATGGACCCCAATGAGACCAACGAAATCGCCAATGCTAATTCCCACCAGCAGAACCAGAAGTTGATCATCCACAAGCCTGTGACCGTCCATTCTAGGCCGCGATGCGGGAAGAACACCTTGGCTCACTGGAAGGGCAGGAACATGAACATTGGTAAGCGGAAGGGTACGGCCAATGCCCGCATGCCAGAGAAGGTCACCTGGGTGTGCAGAATGCGGATCCTGTGCGGGCTGCCCCAGAGATACTGGGGATCCAAGAAGATCGATCGGCATATGTACTACAGCCTGTACCTGAAGGCAAAGGGGAATGTGTTCAAGAATAAGTGGACCCTCATGGAGCACATCCACAAGCTGAAAGCAGACAAGGCCCGCAAAAAGCTCTTGGCTGACGAGGCTGAGGCTCACAGGTTGAAGACCAAGGAAGTGCGCAAGCGCCATGAAGACTGCCTACAAACCAAGAAGGAAGAGGTCATCAATCAAGACCTTGTCCAAGGAGAAGACAAAGAAGTAGTGACCTGTGTGTACAGAGCAGATAGGTCCCAAATAAAAGAGCTCTTGTCCCTCAAAAAAAAAAAAAAAAAAAAAAAAAAAAAAAAAAAAAAAAAAAAAAAAAAAAAAAAAAAAAAAAAAAAAAAAAAAAAAAAAAAAAAAAAAAAAAAAAAAAAAAAAAAAAAAAAAAAAAAAAAAAAAAAAAAAAAAAAAAAAAAAAAAAAGAATGCAGAATTTTCAAAAGCAAAACAGAAATAGTTCCCCAAGTTAGTTTCATAATCCGTTTGTTGCTAGCAGACTTGTCAAAAGGGAGCTATCACTTCCATTACCACATGTTCCCAAGTTGAGCAATAAAAGTTTAGGTTGACGATAGAGCATATAAAACAATAATCAGCCTGAAAAAGTCATCTCTGTTCACAGTTATAATTATGGATAAAAATTCTATAGTATCAGTTATAAAATAATTCTTCCTACAAAGATTGTATATGGACCTGAATTCTAACTACCTCCCAGGTATGAGTAAGTTTTACATTTTATACATACAAGTCTTTTTAAATTTCAGTTATTACATTTGGGACCTGGTAGATAGCTCAGCTGTCTAAAGTGTCTGCTGGGCAAGCACAAGGACCCAAGTTTGATGCCCGGTACTGCAGCCCTTTGCTGTGTGGAACACTGACTGAAACTGGGCGTGGTGGCACACATCTGTAATCTCAGCGCTAGGGATACTGAGACAGGAAGATCACTATGAGTCCAAGGTCATAGTCCATAGTGAGACCCTTTCCAAATAAATAAATAAATAAATAAATAGCTACAGGTTTTTCAATGACTTTTAAAATAGAATAATACTAGAAAAGCTTCCAGTCATACAGGTAAAATGCACAAAGAGCTTCATCTATAAAGTACTCTAAAGAGAATTAAGTTTTTGACAGTGCAGAACCTTCCAGCTAGCTTTCAACATAGTTTGTGTTTCTAAAATTTATGTTATTGAGTATTAATTTATTCCACAGTGGATTTGAAAACATGCAGTGAAACCAGGTGTTGGTGCACACCTGTTACCCCAGAACCCTAGAAAGACAAGATGAGAACACAGCTAGCTCAGCCCAGACTGGGCAACTGACAACTTAGTTATAACCTGTCTCAGAAATAATAAAAAGGGGTAGGAATTCAGCTCCATGAGAAAACTCTGTTCCACCTAGGGCATTACTTACTAGTTGGCTATACTACATCTTTTATACATTCTTGTGTTTGCAAACCAATGTTAAGTCAAGTAAAACTTACTGCTTTCTAATTACTTATTTTTTAAGGTTAATAACCAAAGTATAGGGGCCCGGCAGGATGGCTCAGTCGTCTAAAGAGCCTGCTGAGGAAAGCTTAGGGGGCTGCAGGGACCGTGGTTCAACCCCCCCGGCACCACATGCTGAGCCAGCCCTGCCCTTGGGGCAGGCTGAGCCAGCCCTGCCCTTGGGGCAGGCTGAGCCGGCCAGAAAAATAAGTAAATATACAAACAAAAAGTTCTGAAACAAGAAAAAAATTAAAATAAGAAAAATAATAACCAAAGTATGATCCAGATGTATTTCCTTTCTGAACATTTGCTAGTATTTTTATAATGTCACAGTTGTTTAGCCATCAGTTTTTCCTTGAGGGACTGAGGTATTACAATCTGCTGCAGGAGTTCAGTGTGGTAGGTACTTATGTGACTGAGCTGTGCACTTTCACTTCATGTATAGATTCACTTAAGAAACCAGGCACATGAAAAAAGTTTTAGAAAATAAGTTTTCATTTTTGATTCATTAAATCTTATTTCCCACTGAAGTAAATATTGCAAATTATATCCTTACTTTAGTTTAAGTAAACATATAAACATTTTCCCAAGGCTACTCAAAAGACTATTTGAATGTCAAGCTCTCAACTTGTTTTAGATACTCAAATAGCAAAATGTAGAACTGTGTAAAGGAGTTTGTAGAATTGATGATTTCTGAAAAATTGAAAGCAATAGAAAAACTGAAAATGTAACCTTATATGTAATCAGGTTACTCTCATACTGAAAAGAGGGGCTTAAAAATGTAAAAATTGAGAAAGAAATACACATGATTACATAGTGCTTTCTCAAAAAAGTAGAGAGAAGTGCACTTTTTAGTGTAAAAATATATTCAGAATTCAAATTGAATGAAATTATATACCCTTACAGCATTAATAGCAGAATAATTCCTCCTTGATAAGGGAAACATTCTTGTGCATGAAAATCATATCCTGAATTCATTTTAAGAATAATTCCTCACTTGCACTCCATTCTGTTATAATTTATGGTATTATTATGTGCCAGTCATTTTAAGATAGAATGTTACAGCCCCATGGAAGATTTACATAAGAACAGACAGCTGTAAGTACTTTCAAATCCTCTTTCTCATATTTAGGAAACATTAGTAACAGAAAAGAAATAGATTAGGTATACTTAAACATTATTAAAGTGTCAGGCTATTTTCCTTCATTTTCGGGAGAATTAATTGCGCGTATTCCAGAAAAGGTTTATCTCAGCAGTGCTTGATGCTCTAGCCAGTGCTGTGAGACTGCTGCAGAGTGAGTGGGACATATCCTGGGGACACATAATGCTATCAGCCTCCTGTCCCAGTCCCCTCCAGTGCCCTTGTGAAGAGATACTAGAAAGATACCATCTCTAATATTCTGCAGAATTTTCTGTAGCAGTCCTCCACACTGTTGAACTCTTAATTGCAAAGTGTTGTTTTAGTGTAGTATGTCACAGACACAGAGCAATAAGTGTCACATAATTTAAGTGCCAGTAGGTGGACGTTTTACCTTGAAAGCATAGGTGGTAAAACTATGCGACCCAGTGCTTCACTGTGACTCAGTGAAGCATGAAGTTCAAAGGAATTTAATCTGATAGTTAAATACTTTAGAAAGTATTTTATTCCATTAGTGTTCTTACCTCTGAGTTACAATTACCTTCTTTCATGTATTGCACTATTTGAAATTCCCATGCTTAGAGTAAAACTTCACCAAATACCAATCTGTCAGTCATCAGTGGGATATAATGATAGCCAAAGATTTAGAGATAGAAAAAAAGGCAAAACATGCTTCCAAATAGTTGGGGAAATGAGTGATACCCAAAAGGAACAAAAACATGTGTATATGCATATGTATATGTCTCAGTTACTCTTCTCTCATTGCTGGGACAAATACCCAACACCCAAAATGAAGGAAGGAAAGGTTTATTCAGCTCGCAGTTAATGGAGCCTTGGAGACACTCCAAGGTCAGCTCAAGGCCAGCCTGAACTGCATAGTGAGACCCTGTCTCAAAAAGACAAAAAAATAATAATAATAAAATAAATAAATAAAATAAAGATGAAAGCAGATAGGGATTCCTTATGTGGGAAGTTAGTTGTCATCCATGATTGCTCTAATGGTCAAATCAACTTACCTTCATTTAGGTGGTAGAGACCTTCAATTTGAAATCTCCTTTTTGGATTTGGTCTGCTGGGGCTTAATTTAGGAGGACCATCTTATGATAACAGCTTCAAATAATGGCTCCATGAGTATTTAAGAGAAACACACACAAACATACACACACACACACACACACACACACACACACGCACACACACTATATATATATATCATATAGATTATGATGGGCCGCCAGGGTGTGGCGTAGCGGGGATAGGTTGGGCTTGGTGTGTCGGAGGCCCT
>PVJA010031580.1:0-24816 GCA_004027025.1 Myocastor coypus
ATATATATATATATATATATATATATATATATATATATATATATAAGTGTATATGTGTAACCCCAATATAATGCTTGGTACACAGTTATAAAAGTCATAGCAAACACTGGAAACAACATCTATGGCTATTAATATAGCAAAAATACAGTAATAATGACTAAGAGATTGAAAAAAAAAACCTAAAAACCTTGGTATGGTAGGCGCCATGGAGGGCATAGGTCGAAGGAGGAACGACAACATCTAGCCTGCGGATCGCATTCGGCTCATCATTTTTTTTTTTTTTTTTTTTAAATCATGGAATCCTTGAAATAACCATGCGATTTACATTTTTAAATGTTTGGTTAAAAAAGTCCAAGAAAGAGCACCACTTCATGGCATGGGGAAAGCATTGCAAATTCCGACCTCTGTGCCAGTAAATTAAGCAGTCCTGGAGCACTGACTTACGGTCGGTCTATGGTGGCTTGTGTGTCGCCACAGAAGAAGGGGTGGAGGCAACAGGGACCACAGGAGGTGCAGATCCTAGGATTGGTCCTGCTGGGGACGGTGCGAGAAGATTTTCTGGTCTCCGGATTAGATTCTTCTCCGCTGCCTCCCACCTAGAACCTCTTTTAAACTCGGCGCAGCCCCGCTGACCTCCTCCTAGCCCTGCAGACTGTGCCCAAGAGTGTCTGCTGCTAGCTCAGGATGTGCGTGGCGTCTACCAGCGCTGTGTCTGCATCCTGCGACATGCAAAGCGGGCCCTTCTCCATGTGGACGTGGACGGGTAGGCACAGCTCACTAACTCCCCACCGAGAGCTGAAATAACTGTCTTCCCCAGAGCGCATCTTCCTGCTTTCCGGCACAAACACACGTGCTGTTTGCAAAGTTCTAACAATTCAAACAATAACGGAAGGGAATCTCGCCCATTTTATTGCCATAGTTACCGAGATTGCAAGTTTATATGCCGTATTAGCAGTAAGTGCACGGTAATAATAGAAGTGTGGGGGGGACCAAAAAGGATTCCGGCTCCTGTTCCTCCCAGCAGCACCCTTCAGGGCAAATAGACCAGAGACAGTTTGCCTTAAATTGCTAAGTTGGCGATTTTCTTTATTAAAAAAAAAAAAAAAAGAAAAAAAGAAAAAAAGAAAAGAAAAAAGAAAAATCCAAATAATTGCTTTAAAAATCTCTTGTCTTGGGGCCTGGCGGGATGGCTCAGTGGTCTAAAGCGCCTGCTTGGGAAAGCTTGGGCGGCTTCAGGGACCGCGGTTCGATCCCTGGCACCACATGCTGCGCCAGTCCTGCCCTCTGTGCATGCTGAGCCGGCCATAAAAATGAGTGAATAAACAAATAAAGGTTCTGAAACAAGAAAAACATAAATAAAAATTTAAAAAAAAAAAAAATCTCTTGTCTTTCCCTGACGGATTAACCCTCACGCAGCCTACCTCATCCTGCAACAATGAGAAGGAGGTTAAGAGAGAAATAAGTGGCCAGAGTTACCATGGAAACGAGAGCTGAAGGCAAGTGAAAGTCAATTTAAGGTTTAAATGCAGATGTACGGGTGCGGACCTATTTGCATATAGATATCTATCTCCCCCTCTCTGGGCTATCCATGACGTGTTCTTCCTTCTGAGCCCACCTGAGAGAGGACCTTCCCCCTCCAGCAAGCATGTCTTGACAATTTCAAGCCCCGGTAATCTCTCCCTTCAAGAACTTCATTTGGACTGCATTCTGGAGACAAAAAATGACCTCTTAATATATCCTGCTCTGGTAAGCAATTGTTAAAACCTTCCAGGCCACTGAGAGCTCTGTGGTATCTTGTTGCTGTGCCTTTGCTCCTGCTGTGCCTGCCACCTGGAAGGTCTTTGCCCTTCCCCCACTGGATTGTGCCTGTTACGCCCCAACTCTTCCTGCTGATGATCCTTTCCCTACAGCACTTCTTCAGCCCCTTTGCACCCCTTAGGCACCTCATACTGAGTGGGAAATGCCTCTCTAGGCATCTGAATAGCCCAGCATGCCTCTCCTTAACTCACCAAGTTGTAATTGCTGTTTACTGGAAGATCATCCCCCTCCAGATCCTGAAACATAGGCAGGCAAAGTCTAGGTCTTACTTAGTATATCCTCATTGCTAACGAAGTAATACTAGAATAAATAATTCAAATCAGACAAGGGGGGTCAAAACACCCATTTCCATATGCCAAGAACAGCTGCTAAATCTTATTATGTTGCTGTTTCTAATTATTATGATTATCTTCAAACATACATACTCTGCTGGTTCTAAGAGAAATCTTGAATGTATGAGGCAGGTACCGCAAATGAGATAGAGGGCTGAGATAGGGGTAGCTTTGTCCTATGAAAACATGGATCAAGGTCCTTGAAACTTCTGAGGCAGATAAAATCTTCAGATCTATTACACTAAATTCACTTCAAAGAAGAAAATGGTGGGACAAGTACTGTCACAGCCTCTAACTCACTGATGCCCCAAAATTCCTGTTCAAGGAGATTATGGGGCCGCAGAAGAAAGTGATTGACGATGTACAGTGTGCCTAAGGAGAGTCACCTACAAAGACAACATTCTTTCAAACTTTCACAGAGAAGAAATTGGTCAAGCAATGGCTGTGGTTCATCCAGATGGCTGACAGCGAAAGATCTACAAACCACTGTACGAGATTCCAGGGTAAATCCTGAGGGGATTTGACTGACCTTGTTAGATATAAAAGTTATATTTTTTTGTGTTATATAAGTCTTGTTTTATCTTGTTCTAAGATAAAGTCTAACCACAAGTAATAAATAGGAAAGCCATATGAATATACTGAGCTATAAAAGGCACAAGTCAACAGCCTCTGATATTGCCAATTGTACTGATAACCCACTACTAAATGGACAATTGAACTATATATACAGGTATTTTCTTCGTCCAATGAGAAGAAAGATTTGTACTAATAGTGTTTAGACAAGATGTCATACCTACATCTTATACTATGAACAACTACTTATACTCTGACAACACTATGCAATGTATTACTTGTATCTGTCCTACTAATCTGTTGTGAAACTGTCTCATTGTTATTTCTTTCTCACTAATAATATTAATAATTTCTTATTAATAATATTAGTAAAAAAGAAAGTGATATGGCAGAACATATTCTGGAGGGCAGGCTAGGCACAATAAATGAAAGTCACAGAGCAGCACTTGTTTCTGCAGAGCTCGCTATTAGAGGAGGTTTTCATGCAAGATTAAAGAGACCCCAAACACAGAAAGCATCAAGTGGGCATTACATGGATGTACACTTCAAGATATCAGGAAATAGAAGACTGATGTATGTTTTCCTAGTGCAAGGAGGAAAGTGGAATTTGGGGTGATAGACATGGCCAGAAGTCGTAAGGAATATTCAGGATGGAGTGGCAGATTTGATAACTACTCATGCTCATCCTAGTGTAAGCACAGATGCTTCGTTTTGCATTAACAATTCTTCAGCAGAAGCTGGGGCCATGGGAGAACCTGGTGGAGAGCGTGACATAGTCCCTGCTATGCTTTTTAAAGATTACTCTATTGGCCATGAACAGGATGGACTGGAGGGACAAGACTCAAAGATATTGTGTTATAATAGCTCTGGTGGCAGAGGCCTGAATGAAGACAGGAGCAGCAGCAGGGATGAAGAACAGCGATTTTAGAGACAGAGTATCAAAGCAGGAGAGATAGAGAGTGTCAACTGTCGCTTCCACTGCGGTCACATTCACTGAGTCTGCTCTCCTGGAAAACAAACCAGCCTTCCCTGTTTGCAAGAGCAGGCTCACTCGAGCTGCCACAGGGCTTCGAAGGTTGCAGTCACCTTGAGTGGATTCCCCACACAGCTCAGCAAGAAGCAGAGCCTTCCCTCTGCTGCTCTGTCAGCTCCACTTTGCATCAAAAGTGCTTTGTATGTCACCAAGTTATTAAAGTTGTGGATTGCAGTGCTGTGTCAGGCAATGTGCTGAAACTGGGTCAGCGAGGGCTGCCTCTCAGGCAAGCCATGGGCTCGTGGCGTCCCTGCACGCCAGCCTTGGTTGGAAAGATACCTTGGCTGCCTCTCCCGGGGCACCCTGCAAAGGCGGACATAACAACCCTAGAAGCTTGGTCTTTCAATTCAGCTGCTCTGGTTGTAAATAATTCCCTACAAGAAGGTTTGAAAGGCCCCTCTCTGTTCCCTCCGTTGCTCTTTGTGCTCACGGTAATGGAAAGGGCTGAGTGTTTCAGGTCTCTTTTGAATCTCTCATTTTCAAACACAATGGCTATAAGAAGTGAGGAATCAGCGATTTGAAATCTTAGGCTTCCACATTTCCCTTCAGCTGCTCCGGAGAGCTCAAGGTCAAAGGGCACCAGGCCAGCACACAAACAGAAGCATGGTTGGGCAGGTGAGGAAGAGCACAAAGCTCCCGTGGAGGCAGCAGTTGTGCACCAAGTGAGCCAAGTAGAAGAACATTCAGGATGAAAAGAAAGAACGATTCCTCACATGCCTGTGCAGAGACAGAGGGGGCTAATTGAATCAATTCAATTCAATTCAATTCAATTCAATTCAATTCAATTCAGCTCAGTTCAGTCCCACCCAATACATATTTCTGGAATTTACAATGTTGCAATTGTGGGATACTTTAATGAACACAACAAGCAAGACAAAAATGTCTATCCTCATAAAATCTGCAATCTAGCATGATAAGAAAGAAAATACATGATATACACAATACATAATGAAATAGTATACAAGTTATATGGTGATCAATAAGCTAGAAGGTGATCAATTACAGAAACAGTTGTCATCATCTATGAAAACCTCTCGAGTGAAAAATCTATGAAAATTTTATGGAGAAAGAGGAAGAGAAATGCCAAGAATTAAAGTTGTAATTTTTAAGAGGATACGTAGGATTTGCCTCGTTAAATGGATAATCCTTAAACAAGAAAATAAAGCAGGAAGAGAATGAGCCAAGAGGGGTTGGGTTTCTTAAAGAAATGTGCTATGTTGGAAAGGGAAGCAGCTCTAAAGTAGCCATGTGTCCAGCTGGTCCAAGATATAACCAGAAGGATTTTGACTTTGAAGTCTTGCAGCTAGGAAGAAGAAAAGAAAGAAGTCTGGGTCAGTTCAAGGAGAGTCTGACACATCCATAGAAAGAGTTTTGCTTTCTCCAAGAGTGACATCGGTGAGCTGGGCAGGCTAGTGCATGCCTGTAATCTCAGCACCCAGGAGACTGAGGCAGAAGATGTGCCGTGAGATTTGGTGCAGCCTGAACTACATATAGTGAAACCTTTTCTGAAAAAAACATAAACGCAAAACCAAACCAAACAAATGCAATGATATGGGTCGTCCTTGCCCATGATAAAGAGCTCTTGGGATAAGGTAGAAACATCATCTAGAAAGCACATTCTAGATTTTAGATTCTAGTGATTTTCAACTCAAGGATGACATGTACCTCCAACAGAGACTTTTCCAATGACTGGATACATGCTAGCTTGTCTCAGCTAGACAGTTGTGCTACCATAGTCCACTGAATAAAGTCTAGGATATTCTTTTTTTATATGCTACAATGAACAGAGCAGTCTTCCATAACGAAGAACTCTAATAGAAATGAGAGTAGTGCTGAGGGTGATAAACCCTGACCTAGAAGGAAGTCAATCTACCTGTCAGCTGAGTAAAATATGCCGCGCAATATGCTTCAGCAGACCAAGTTGTCCATCAGGTACAATGAACAAATCTAATGGTACGTTTAGAGAACTATAAGTTCAAATTTTTTCTATTAAACTTTAAAAATACTTCACTGTGTATTATATTCCTTTCTATAACAAATGTATGTATGTATATCTATCTATCTATCTATCTATCTATCTATCTATCTATCTATCTATCTAATCACATGTGCCAAGGTACCAGAATTCCTCATGTGGCCCTGAAACCTTGTAGCCATGTTGGTTGGGTCTCTAAAATAGCTCTTGCCCTTCCAGCCCCACTCCCTGGAGTGCTCGGCTGGCCACTGAAACCAGACATAGTGGCACCTACCTGTAATCCCAGCACTGAAAAGGCTAAAAGCAGGAGAACCACTGTGAGTCTGAGATGCCCAGTGAACCCCCGTACCAAGTACTAAATAAATAAATTAGAACAGCTGTGATTTTCTGGATAGAGGCTCTGTTTCCAGGTTTAAATGTTAAACTTACCATGCCATCTTTCCCTTTTAGGTAAAGAGTTAAAAATGTAATGTACCACTAAATTCAGCCAAAAGCAGTCATTTTTGTAAAATCGTGGATCACTGTCAAAGGTAGGAGTATCTTCAGAGCTCATCTACTCTCCATCTTCTAAGATAAGGAAATACCTTTCATGCCGCATTAGTGTATGCCTCATAAGGAGGGAAGAACTGACTAACTTGCACTGGAGTCAGAAAAGGCCATTGTCTTAAGAATCATTTCACTAGCTTTCATTTTTGAGTCTCGTATTTGGTTTATCCCAGTTTCCTACACAACTTGACTCATGAGATTTGATGGGAAAAGAAATTTCTAAGAAAATCATACAATTCTTTGTAACACTTTTTAGTTTCCAAAGCTCTTCAACACATTAATTTTCTTGACCTTTACAATAAAACTGCGAAAGAGAGAAAAGGAAAATGTTATCACAACTCTTTCTGATATGCAAAAATGGAGGCTGAGGCTTGTTATTGAGCCAATGAAAGAATCAGAGAACAGAATTCCAAGTCCGTGACTTCTCTTTTACTGATGTCTTTCACATCATCACTTTTCATTACTTTCAATAAGCCACATGGCTCTTACTGCAGACTTCAGATTCAGTCAGCAAATATCGAATGTAGAGTTGAACCATGCTGCTTTGATGATTAAATTATGTTCTTGAAATTATAGGTAGCCATGTGATGCATCTTAGTAGCTAGATATTGCTCTTCTTCCCACAAGCATCGGAGAAGAACAGGAAGTAGGGAGACACTGTAAAGTTTGTTCAATATTATGAGAAAACTCCCATTGTGCTTCAGTGCTTCCCCTGGGTCATTTTCATAAATATGAGAAAATAAGTAGAAATATAAGGAAATCAAATGAAAGATGATACAATGTCAAGACCAGTTTGTCCAGGAATTACTGTTCCACTGAGCCAGATAAACCTTGTTACCTTGGGACTTGCCTGCTTTCCTCTCCTGTGCTTCTCTTGTTGTGGTGGCTGGATTTATTTAACCATATGCTCACACTCTGATTTCCTGCGCACTCAGGAACAAATCTCAGGCTCCATCTGTAGAAATTTGACAGGTACAGGAGTAGCAGCTCGGGACTTCTGCAACAAGCCAGCCAGGCTGTAGTGCCGAGTCTGGCCTGGCCCTGTGTATTGAAGTTGCTCCTTAATTGCCCTTTGGAAATGCCCATGGCTGGTAGTCTATTTGCAAGACTTTAGTTTTCACCACCACTCTTGCAATCATTCATTCATTCCTTCATTCATTTAAAAAGTTAAAAAACCAAAAGCATAGTCAGGTCTTACCATTTGTCCTCATTTACTGTTCACTTAAACATCATATTGAGAACTTGAGAAAAAATGGTCGGTCAGCCTTTCTAGAAGCTCATAGTTTAGGCTGAGATGCAAAAAGTGTACCTAAAAATATACTGACAACTCCAAAATAAGACAAATGGCCATTGAAAGAGAAATCAGATATAGTCTTCTACAGAGAAGCAATGGGGAAAGTCTGAACCTGTCTAGAACAACAGGTTGAATGGAGGAGGCTTTGTGACAGCTACCAAAGAGGAATCTCAGAGGCTACATTAAGGATGAAGGAAAAGAAAGCCCCAAGCACAAAAGAAGAGCATAAGCAAAGCCAGATTCTCAAAAAGAAAGAAGTGTCCCAATCATAAGTAGCAGGACCGAGTGCTTATGATAGGCTTGGTGGTGCTTAGGTTATTACGCACATAGTCCTGTTGGATCTTCCTGTCCATTCTGAGATTTACCTATTTGAAAAAAGAAGCTTTTACTAACCATAAATAAACTACCAAAACAACATAGAGCTCAGGCAGTGGGCAGCTAAAGGGCCTGTGATCTCTCCTGATCTACAGTTTCTCACTTCAGTGATCTTCTGTGTTGTTCCTCGCTTTATTGAAGGGAGCCTGGAGCCCAGAGTTGAATATCTCGCTCCCCAATCACAAAGCGATGGCAGTTGAATCTGAAATTAGACTCACTGCCATGTTTCTCTCACCACCCCACACTGTCATTCTAGGCAGAGGCTCATTAACAAGACTTGTGTAGAGACAGAAGTGTTTTTCTTTATTTTGTTTTGTTTTTCCATGAGGTAGTGCCAAGAACTGAACTACACAGCCTCAAAAATAAATGTTACCCTTCTGATGTGAATAGATACATCAATACAAATTGTCTCCCGGTCTTTTGCATCATGAAAGGGAAAATGTGCTCAGCCAGAAGAGTTTGGGGAAAAAAAAAAAAAACAAATAAAAGGAGAAGAAAAATAAGGGCTGGTAGAAGAAAGATTCCTTTGGGATGAAATGGGAAAATAGAGTCAGTGTGTTTCAGGTTAAGGCAGAGGAAGTGTCCGAGAGATGAGGAATGGACGGGTACAATCGAGGGGAGAGTAGGATACCAGCAGTCAGGAGGACAGCCAAGGCTGCTCCTGTGTGGAGGAGCTAATAACACACACACACACACACACACACACACACACACACACACACACACACACATCAGAGGAGACACCTTTGTCTGAAATCTACAGAGGAAAAATAAGAAGGGGTGGTGTGAGAAATTAATGGAAGAAAAAGCGAAGCACTGAGACTGGCAGTCCCACTGGTGGAGCACACATCCCAGAAGAAGAAGTAATGTATGCCCAAGGAAGTTACAGCCTAAAAAAAAATAGCAGTTACAGAAAGAAAAGCCAAGAGGTGTAGGAAAGAAGACTCAGTGAAATAGAATCGCATAAGTAACAAATAACCCATAAGATGGAGTGTGGGACACACAGCACAAAGTCGAAGCAAAGGACATATTAGCATAGGGAACAGCAGGAGCCAGAGATGTAAGCCTAAACAGGAAGGGCTTGTGGATTCAGAGTGCAAACGACTCACGAAGGAAGTTGAAGTTGGTCACTAACACATATGGATTGTCCAATGGGCTCAGTATGTTACACGTGGTCTGTTATCCAGTTCTAGCAGCCCTCACATATCAGCACCTTTAGACTTATACTGCAGATCCATTAAAGAGCAAGTGTCTTGACTACAGCCCCACTTGTATTAGGGCCAGAACTCAGACCAGGGCTGAGCTCTACCTTGCTTCAGAGCCACTCCCTTATCTATTTCTATCTTCATCCCTAAGAATTTTGGGCTATGGGCCCGTCACAAAAAAGTGAAACATGGATAAGGGAATTCTGTTCAGAATACTCTTTGATAGAAAAATATAACCAAGGTGTTGTGGTTGCTACATTATGTCAGCTGAGGAGTCTAGAAGCTTAACTAAGTAAACCTCACGGCTAACTAGAGGAGTTCTACAACTTTGGGCGGAAAGGACAGGCCTTTGCTGCTCCAGGATGTTGTTCATTGTGTCAACATAAGAAGTTGAAAAGTTCAGCTAAGACTGAGCAGGAGGCCAGGGTCCTCTCTTTGTGTACATCCTCAGCTTGTGGAGGAGGAGGGCAGGAAGAAGGTGTGGGTATGGGCAGATACCTGACACACAACAAGATAGAGGAAAAGAGGCTCCCCCTCTTTTGCTCTTGCTGCTTTTGCCAAGTCTTCCGTCACATTGGACTCTTGTCCCTGTGCCCTGCCACCCTACCTCGGTGCCAACTGACTATGGATTGAAATCTCTCCTTCCTTAATTCTGGGTGTTGGGTATTTTGTTTCAGTGAGGCTAGGAAAGTAACCAAGACACAATGGGAAAGTTGAAGTATATGAAGTGATTTTCACAGTGTCTAAATATAGAAATCACTCCATAAGACTGGTTTTCATGATTATATCTAGCCAGAAATTAGGCCTAGAAAATTGATATAATTTATGTGAGCAACAATGAGATAGATTTCAAAAGATGAAGGAAAAGATGCTACAGTTTCCCATCATTTGGCTACCAAAAGCTGATTGTTAGCATTTTTTCACAATTTTATCTTTAATGACATTACGTTCATACTTGAAATTAGCAATGATTGGGATATTCACCCTAGGGTTCAGTCAACACCATCAAAACTTTCTCTTCCTCCTTTCTTATCCCCAGAGAGCAAATGATTCTGCTATTGGGTAGCCAGCCTGCTTCAAAACCAGACTTGCCAATTAAGCAATGCCAAATTCTGGGTTGTTTGCCTCTCCTACGGGTAGTTTATCTGAGAAAGTAAAAGTGGAAAGTGGTAGAGAAACTGGCTCTGCAGAGAGCTTGGACTAAATAAAAGCAGAAAAAAGCATTATGAAAGGAATACATTGGCAGGGACCAAGGTTCGATCACTGGTCGTGCATGCCCTGCCAGCACCGCCCCCAGGTGCGCTGAGCCGGCCACAGAGCCCATGCACTGAGGCTCACGAAAACAGTAGGATCACTGTGAGTCTGAGCTGCATATCGAGACCCTCTACCAAATACATAAAAAAGAAAAAAGGGGGGCGGGTTGGGGCTGGTGAGATGGCACAGCAGTCCAAAGTAACTTCTTAGGAAAGTTTAGGCAACTGCAAGGACCGCAGTTCAATCCCCGGCATCACATGCTGCACCAGCCCCATGCCCAGGGCAGGCTGAGCAGGCCATTAAAAAAAAAAAAAAAAAAGCAAGGCTCTGGAGAAACAACGGTAGGCAATCATGAGGAACCACCATCATGAGACTTCTCCATGGCTCAGGTTAACTTCTATGCTTTGCAGATCACCAGGCAATCTGGAAGAACTTTTCCATCCGGGTCCTTAGAGGTGGCACTACACTCTCACTGCTGCGGGCCAAGGTAAGGCCCAGGCTGTCCTACTGAAAACTTGCTACTGTTCTTACAAGAAATCCACATGCAGGGCCTTGCGAATTGTGTGGCTCTTGTATCCAGGATCTCGTAATGCGCTTGCTGGCCCTGTTGCCCCAGCCAGTATTACCACGCCCTTCTCTCCTCCCTCAGTACCCCAACTGGGTGGGATAACGCATGCTTTCTGCTGCATAGCAGGGAAGGGCCAAGGACATGCTTTTTCAAATTCACCTTTCTTCAAAAAAAGCACATACAAATATACTTGTAGATATAAGTTTATTTTCTTAAAGTAATATAAAAGGATTCAAGAGAAAGCAAATTTGAACTCCCTTAGGGAAAAGACATGTTAAGTGATTGTTTATGACTTCAGAAGCTACATGTCTAAACTTGGACTCGGACAGCAGCTATCAAGCCATGTTAAAATTCTCAGGTAGAGCAGAATATCTGCTAGCATGGTTTCTAAAACAAGTAAATCCTGGTTTACATTCCAACTTTGCCACTTGCTGGGATCTTAAAACAATCAGTGAAGTCTTTGGTGCCCATAGCATCAGTAGAAAGTCTAACTGCTTCATGGAGGAAGTTGGTAGGACTGGGTGAGGCAATACACGTCAAAGGATTCGCTGAGTGCCTAGGACATGGAGATCGTTCACCATGGAGATTGTTCATCGGCTTCCGTAACGAGGACAGGCTAGAGTAAGTCAGCGAGGTGGTTTTGCGAGGCAAACGTGAAGAGTGAGAATGGAGTCAGCTGAGATCATTCAATCAGTGAGCAAAGATCATGTGTGTAACAAATCCCCCACAGAACCGCAGTACTCCCGCTCCTCTGGTGGCTAACTCCACCTCACCCTAATCTGTGAATATAACAACTTTCATCCCCACTTTACCTCTGAACAAACTGAAAATAAAAGAGCTTTCGCCAGGTGCTGGGATTAACAAAACATGAGAATCTGAACCTAGATCAGAGGTCTCTGTATTTCACAAGCTTTGAGTCATGTGATTATATTCCAGTTAAACCAACGAACAAGGGTCATACGAACACCATTCTGCAAAGAGAACTGGGAGAGTATATAGACCGGGAGGAAGCAAAAACCAGAAAATGCACACAACTGTGCATCAGAACTTATTCCACTCTTTCTGTGCCTGTGCCATCATCCTCAGGCTAATACATCCTTAGGGAAGTTCAGGGGAGCCCAGAGAAAGTGACTTGTCAGCTCGCATAAAGTAAATGACAGCATGAGAATTATTAATAATCCCACCTCCTTGTCAAACCCTCTAAATTACTGAGAAGTAAGTTCTTTTTCTTTTTCTTTTTTCTTTTTTACTTTCTCCAGAAAATGTATCTTTCTTTTTATAACTGCTGGCCTAGATTGTGTCTCTTTTCCCTCTGGTATTGGACCAAATGCAACCAGATATGTGACAAGAGGCAGCCTTTGCTAGGGGATACAAAAATAATAAAACCCTAGTCATGCATTTTAGGCGTTCCCATTCAGAAAGACTGCCTGTCTCTTCCACTCGGGACTTAAACTCAAATTAAAACACCTTCTGTCTGTTGTCCCCACGTTCCTTTCTATATATCTAGGGCTGGAACAATTGAAATAAATCTGCGGAGCCCAAGTTGTTGGGTCAGGCCACAGGAGACACTCCAGTCGATACATTTTTCCAAAAAGAGCCGACACTGTGATTCTTACCCTGAATGTCCCACTTCAGGTTTTCTAGGGTATAGCTAAAAAGTGCTGCAGTTTTCATTTCTCCTGCCTTTAGAGATCTTGCTGTGACAAGAGGAAGAATAGGTGACAATCACTGGAGAACGTGCGTGTGCATTTTCCATGCCCTACTGGTCAGTACCTTGGTTTTAGTCTTTGGACTTCAGTCTGTTCACTACACCATCCCTGAGTGAGAAAGAGAAAAGTCACTTCTGATCTTTCCTCTTCCTAAAGGTGTTAGATTTCCATCACTCTAACACAATACATGGAGCCCCAAGGAAGATAAAAATTTTGTTCTAGCTCAGTTCTGATGCTCGCAGTCTAGGATAGCATGGGGAACAGTATGGACATCTCTCTGGTGAGTCTGGCACATTATGGCAGAAAGGGTATAGCTGAGCAAACTGAGCACCTCATTAGGTAGGAAGCAAGAAAGGAAGGGATCAGGGTCCTACTCTCTCTTTTGAGGACATTCCCTCCACGGTCTCCTGCTACCCCACTCCCCAGCATACCTCTAGCTCCCTAGCACACTCCTGGAGAGCATAGCATGTGGGCTTTTAGAACATTTGCCATCCAAGTCATAGACCGTTACCAAGAGCTCCACTGTCCCCACATCTTCAGACTGACGACAGGCCCTTCTGGATTGAAACCCCATTGCTTTCCAACACGCTTTTCATGTTTATCTCATTCATGCTATCATTTTAGAAATAGTTGTATTAGCCAGGCATCACCAATTGATCGCGTGCTGCTTGGCAGGGTGCCAATCCTTTCCTATGCACTACACTTAGTTATTTTGCCCCGCTCTAATCCTTGGAAGCACGAATCTGGTTACCCTCATTTCATTGGACAAAATGATGAAACTGAAGAACAGAGGGGTTGGTGAGTAGTCTGTTCCAGGTCATACAGCTTGTATATGTCTGGGAACCAGATCTGTCTGTCAGTCAACATGAAGTCACTAATCCTTGTGCTGCTCATTTCACACTATACAAATTAAATGCATTTTGACTTACCTTTCTGTTACCTGAATCATCAGCTTCTAATATCCAAGCATAGTGCCTCCGCTGCCTCCTTCTTACCTCACCTCCTTTCCCCTACTTTTTCTTCTATTTCATCTTCCCCTGCTCCTTCTTCCTTTTCTGATTTTTCTTCTCTCCTCCACTTCCTCCTCCTTCTTCCTCTTCTTCTTCTTCTTATTATTATTCTGCTTCTTCTGCTTCTTCTTCTTCTTTCTCCTCCTCCTCTTCTTTTCCTTCTTCTTCTTCTTCTTCTTCTTCTTCTTCTTCTTCTTCTTCTTCTTCTTCTTCTTCTTCTTCTTCTTCTTCTTCTTCTTCTTCTTCTTCTTCTTCATATTCTTCGTATTCTTTTTCTTTTTCTTCTTTTTCATTTTCATCTCTAGTAGGAAAAAATGCTATGGTCATCCCTCAGAAAATATCTTCCAAATTACTATGGTTTATTTCCTAAAAGTACATAGGGGTGTGGTAGAAGCTCTAACTTAGATCTAGATTATTTTATATTTTGTCCGGAAATGCCTGCTTTGGTAAAGAACTAGGGGTAGAATTTTGGCTGCTCTGTGCCCTAACTTTCTATTTGTATAAGGGAGTAATGTGGGGCTTTTTTTCATATTTAGCACAGTGGACAGTTAGGACCTGGATGAGGCTCTCCCCAAATGCAAGCTACGATGACTTGCAGTCCTGTGCACACAGAGACATACTCATGGCAGCGCTCTTCCCTGCCTGCTTAGATGGTCACAGAGGCTTATTTAGACTTTTACAAGGTCTTCCATCAAGAGCTGGCTGATAGCCTGGGCTAAGTCTAGATTTTTAAGTGAGCAGGCACAGCGTTCCAGACTGTGGCTAATCTATTATCCATATCATGGGATGTAAGAATACCAGATGGAGGTTCTCAGCTGGCTCTCTAGCCTCTATGCCTGTAGGAACTCCATTGTATTGCTTCTGGGTGCCTCATTCAACACTTGTTCAACAGCAACTTACATAGCAGGAGGGTCCATGGAGAATGTGCCATGCACTACACTGAATCCATTATGTTTCATAGAAATGTATCATGTCGCAGTAGCTCAGCATTATGTGGAGATGCTGGTGAGACCAGCTGAGCACATTCCTTGTGAACGTACAGAGCAAGAAGAGGGGACCTCTGTGCACATTCATTTATGACTTCCTACCTCCCACAAGTGCTCAACCAGCTCCTCACCTATGGTCAAACGTCCTGGTAGGATAATAAGAATGATTCTCCCGGAGGGTTTTCCCACTACACTCGTGGTGCCAGGACAAAGTCCTCCTGCTCCAAGTTAGCCAGGATTTGCTGGTGCAGAATGGGTACAGTCTAGTGCAGCAGTCCTTCTGCACAGGCTGTGTTCTATACCTGGACCTGGGCTGTGAAAATCAACAAGTTGCAAAGCTTCTTTCATATCACAGAAGAAATTATGGGTCAGTTGTTAAATATATGGGGGCTCATCTAAACTCAGTTATGAACTATAAATGGCCGGGCTATAAAAGTCTCAAGTCAGCAACTTCAGATAATTACCAGATCTGCTGATAAATACTACTGGACTATAGACTACTGAACTATATTGGGTTATTTTGCTGAATTCAAGTACCTACAATGTTTGAAAAGGCATCAAGTGTGAAAATGTCCCATAAAGACTTCTCCAAAAACAACTCCTCTAATAACAATGGAACACCCATACCTGACAAAACAAAACAAAAAAGGGGATATAAATGAAGAACCATTTTGTAGCAGGAAAAAATAATAAAATAAAATAAAAAATATACGTATATATATCATAATTAGGATAGATTTACATTTGCCTTTTATTAGTTCAGTGAGAAGAAAGGTCAGTAACATTTCTTCTAAGAAAGGTCTAAATAACATTATTTAGACAAGGTATCAGATCTGTGTCTTGTCCTCTGAATAACTACCATGAAGACAATGATATGCAATGTATTAAGTATTGTAACTGTCCTACCAACCTGTTTTGAAACTATTTCATTGTTATTTTTTTCTCATTAAGATAAAATTTAAAAAATAAAAATAAATAAATGAATAAAATTTTAAAAATACAAAGTAAGGGGCCAGGGAGATAGCTCAGTAGAATAAGTGCTTACATGGCAAGCACAAGGGCCTGAGTTCAATCCCTGGTTCTGCAAAAAAAGAAAAGAAAAAATAAATCAGAACAAGAAAACAAGAGTTTTTTGAAGGTAAGAATTAATGTTTCATTATTTGACTGATTTTGCATACCTATATCTATTAATCTAAACAGATTTGATGATGCAAATATGTCACATAACAATCATGGTTAAGTTTTTATTCTTGTTTTGAAACTTGGTGCCATTTGTACTGTTGCTTGTTAATTCATTTTTTGTCTTTGTTTTTTGCTATTTCTTTTTAGTCTTTAAAATAAAATATGAAGAGAGAAGGCATGGTAGTGCGTGCCTGTAATCCCAGCTCTTGGGAGGCTGTACACAAGTGAATCACTACTAGTCCAATCTAGTAGTGAGACCCTGAACACCACGTAGACCCCTCCCTAAAATACAAAATAAATAAATAATGAAAAAAGGAGAAAAATGGGAAGAATGAACCTGGAAAATAAACAAACAAATAGCTCTGTTTGGCGGTCCCTGGGAGGTGATCATTAGCTTCGAGCTGAAGCTGAGCATGGCCGTCCCAGCCACTGGCTGCCAGAAACTCACCAAGGTTGATGATGAACATAAACTTCGCACGTTCTGTGAGAAGCCATGATCCACAGAAGGGGCCGCTGACGCCCTGGGTGAAGAGTGGAAGGGGTGCCCGGTGCGGATCAGCAGTAGGAACGACAAGCAGAGCTTCCCCCTGAAGCGCAGGGCGTCCTCACCTAAGGCCGCCTGCGAGCGCTTGCTGCTGAGTAAGGACCGCTCCTGCTACCTGGCAGAGAAAGCACAAGTCTGACCGGGGCTGCACTGTGGCTGCACCGATACTACTGTGCCTCGGTGCCTAGGGCCCAAAAGTGCCCCCAGAATCCGCAAACTTTTCAGTCTGTCTAAGGAAGATGATGTCTGCCAGTATGTTGTCAGGAAGCCCTTGAACAAGGAGGGTAAGAAACCCAGGACCAAAACTCCCAGGATCCAAGGACTGGTTACTCCACGTGCGCTTCAACACAAACGCCGCTGTATTGTGCTGATGAAATAGCGCACTAAGAAAAACAAGGAAGAGGCTACAGAGTATCCCAAGCTCCTGGCCAAGAGCATGAAGGTGGCCAAAGAAAAACGCCAGGAACAGGTTTTCTTTTTTTTTTCTTTTTTTGGCTTTTTGAGACAGGGTCTCGCTAT
The DNA here is from genome assembly GCA_004027025.1 of Myocastor coypus. Taxonomy (NCBI): domain Eukaryota; kingdom Metazoa; phylum Chordata; class Mammalia; order Rodentia; family Myocastoridae; genus Myocastor; species Myocastor coypus. The sequence continues at coordinate 16,924 of PVJA010031580.1, forward strand.
GCAGTTCAGGCTGGCCTTGAGTTCATTTTTGTAGCCCAGGCTGGTCTCGAACTCGCACCGATCCTCCTGCCTCAGCCTCCCGAGTGCTGGGATTACAGGCGTGCACCACCACGCCCGGCAGGAACAGGTTTTCAAGAGACGCAGGCTCTCCTCTCTGAGAGCTTCTGCTTCCAAGTATGAGTTCAGTCAAAAGTGAAATGCTGAAGTAACAAATTAGATCTAACCTCAAAAATAAATAAATAAATAAATGAACGAATAAATAAATAAATAAATAAATAAATCTCCCTGTCAATCTGCCAACAGAGTTGCCAACTATGAAAATTAGACCATGGAGGAAATAATATACCTCATCAACAGATATTTTAGGGTAATGTAAGCAATCATGTACAAGTAGTATTTCAAGGTGAGCTGTCAGAGCCTGACCTCTGGCATCAGGCAAATTAGGGTTGTCATCTTGTCCTTGGAGCTGTGAGCTACTGGCAAGTGATCCGGACAAATGAGGCCAACTTTCCTAAGCTTCAGTGTCCTCCTCTATGAGTCACACTGCAGACAGCAGACCCCGAGGTTTGCTGGAACATGAACCTGGAAAACACGTGTAAAATGCAGAGCATGGTGTGGAGCTTGCATAGCTGCTCACAGTGGCTTTCAGTTTCTGTAAGTGGGTTTAATAATCATTTTGTTAGTATTATTTTATTGTTTTAGGGTAGTTGAATCTCTGCAGTCGAGAGAATGCTGGGCAAAAGTTTCTAAAATGACATCATCATTATCATCATCATCTACTATAAATAATAATAAGTTCAGACCATAACAGCTAAACCTGAGAACAAACAGATTCAAGTCAAATTGCTCCAGATGATGTCTTGCGGGCTGTCCATGTGCCCCCATTGTCCCCTTTCCTGCTACCATTATCAGAGGCAGTAGTGTTAATATCATTTCCGTCCTGCCCCTGCTGCACTGCTAATGCTTCCCCGTGTCTCTTTTGCACGAGCTCAGCCTCCTGAAGCAGGAGCAGCAACATTTGGCTGCAAGCCAAGCCAGGGAGAGGTAGGGCCGGAGCTAGCTGCGAGAGACCGGGCAGGCCCACCTGCATGTGCTGCATCTGGGCAGTCATTACACCGACTGCTTCAGAATGCTTTCATTTTCGGCCCCTCACACTGTGTCTATCTGCGGAGCCCCTGGCATCTCCTCGGCAGCAGAAGCAGTTGTCTCTTTGTGCTTTTTCACCCCCTGATATCTCTACTTGCTAAGCCGGTTGTTACTAATTTCTAGGTGGCACCATCTATTTCAGTTGGGCCATGTACTCCAGAGAATTAAAACCTCTATATCAGGAATCTTTGCCCTTTTCCTATAAAGAGAGGGAAGGATAAATTACATAACCCCATTATGAAACGGACAACAATTTTACAGCCAATGAAATGCTAATTTTACAGCAGTGATTCTCCCACCCAGATGTTGTAACACTCCAGGACGATTGCCTATTTCTTGAAAAGGAGGGTGGAGTCACCTCATTTCCCAGAAAAAGTTTTAAAGCAAGACCAGTGACAAGTCATTCTATTTTAAAGCTTAGATATAAAGCCTTCCGTGTCACAAGGAAAGTTGAGAAGAATGAGAACTTTGGCCTCCTCAGTAGTGGATTTGTGCCAAGAAATTACCTGGGCTTTCATGCTGCTTCTATCTCCTCATGCTCCTGCAGAAGCACATCAAAAAATTAATATTTAGGAATGACTGCTTATCTCTGTGCATTGCACTAAGCATTTTATGAGTGTTCAGTTATTATATTAACTGACAGATGAGCAAATGAAGGCGGGGTTATGGTACATGCCCTTCCGGGGTCAGAGGGTGTCCATTAACTTCTGGCAGCTGGGCAAGTAACCATATTGTCTGTGTTCTCTACTCTGTGCCATGGATATCTTACTATTAAATATTGTTTAAATAATTTTATTCTCACTATTCTTTGGGGTAAGTTTTCCTTTTTGTTACCATCTACCATGGTCTAATTTCAAAGATCATGTTTTAAGTTTTTCCGGCTCCAATATCCTATGAAAATCTTTCCATTTGCTCACCCCTCCAGCCTCCTCCAGAATCCAAATTGCGTGTATACATGCATGTGTGTACATGTGTGTGTACGTGTGTGTATATGTGTGTATGTGTGTGTACATGTGTGAATGTGTGATTGCCTCTGTGCACAAGTGTGTGTGCCCATGTTTATATGATATGATTAATCTTCATCCCTAAAAAGAATATGAACTTCACAACAACTCTAGGGAACATTTTTGTCATTGATTTCTACCTTTTTATGTACCTTACAGTATGTTAGCCATGGCCTAGCTTGTCTGTAAATGCTAGGTGGCACCAGAGTGGGAATGAAGAAAATTTTTGAAGTGAAAAGGAAAATGAGATATTTATTTTAATGAACTGAACTGCCAGTGAATGTGAGAGATAGTTATCATTACCCCCTTGTCTAGGGTGAATAAATGATGTAAGACTTAGAATGAAAATGCAGATCTGCCAGATTCCCAAAGCTTACATACATTCTCTGTGATGTATTGGTGAAAGAAAGGTGCATGCATTGTCATGAGAAGAAGCAGTTAATGGGAACATCAAGAAATAAGGAAGTTAAGGGCTGGTGGTATAGCTCAGCAGACTAAGTGCTTACTTAGGGAAGAGCAGGGGCCAGGGTTTGATTCTTGGCCCTACCTGCTGTGCTGGCCCTGCTCTGGGGCGCGCTGAGCCCATGATGGAGTCTGGGCATGGTGGCTCGTGCCTGTAATCCCAGAACTTGGGAGGCAGGAAACATGAGGATGAGAGACAGAGAGAGAGAGAGAGAGAGAGAGAGAGAGAGAGAGAGAGAGAGAGAGAGACTGAGAAATAAGCTTCACAGATGCGGAGAAATTTTCTTCAGAGCTACTCTGAGAGCCAGAACAGAGGGAAAGGCAGAGACTGGTGACTACAGCAGGTCAAGGAGGAAGAATGGGTTAGAGGAAGTTGCCACAGCACAAGGCAGCAGAGCCTGGCCTCACAGCGTAAGAAAGGAAGTGCCTGTGTTCTGGCAGCCTGGCTGTGCAGTACTCCTCTGGTCACTGGCTGCACTGCAGTGGCATATGGTTGAGGAATGGGAGCAGACCATCTGGGACACATGGGACCTACATGGATGGCATTTTAAGCAAGGAAGCAGAAAAGAAGGAGGAGCCAGAGGTCTCCGCTATTACCAAGCTCCAATCCTGAAAGTTGCTCAGAGTTTACCCTCAACTGACAAGAATTCACAGATGGCGAGAGCCACAAGGGCTCGGGTGGTGCCTCCGAAGCTCGCAGTGTAGGAGCCTGTGCGATATCTCGTTAAATGTCAAGTGTGGGGAAAGAAGGATATTTGCAGGCCTTAGTCCAGGAAATGCTTGCATTTAGACAAACCATATTTTTCCTTAAAACCATTCATATATGTGATAGGAAAATTGTATAAAATGGTATATGGATTAATCCAAAAGCTTTTTAAATGCATATGCATGATGGAAAGTATTCTTGGAATTATATAGTTGGGAAGAAAACCTACTCTTCCTGCAAAGAATTTTTAATCCTGCCCAATAAATGTCTCCACATTTCCATGTCATTTCCCAGTGTTTTCTTGAGTTCTTTGTCCCACTGGGCTCTCAACACTGCCACAGAAATACAAATTCACCCATCCCATAAGTAAAGAAATGGAGAGGACAGAATCCTGAGGTGCAAGGACTTCCTTTGGTTATGCATCCTGTCAGAGGTGGTGCTCATTCACCACCCAATCAACTAGACTCTTGGTTCCATGATTTTTTGGCCTAATTCTCAACGGAGCTGTTTGCTAAGCCCTATTTCAGAAATGTGTGCGGGTGACTCTGCACAATCAAGAAGATAAATGCTAGAAGCCAACATGCTAGGTAGTATCTATTTCAGAAATGTACGCAGAATTGTTTAACATGTGACTAAATCGCCACTTCCTTAATGAGTTGCGTATAGAGTCACGTGCCTTGTCATGCTAGAACCATGTTAAAGATGTTGGAGCATCTTCACCATGGAGTTATTCCTATAGTTATGTGACTTAATGGCTGCAAGGGTATTTGCTTCAGGGCCGGCAAGATGGTTCAGCAGGCTAAAACACCTGCTTAGGAAAGCTTAGGCAACCGCAGGAACCGCGGTTCAATCCCTGGCACCACATGCTGCACCATTCCCACCTCCAGGGCACGCTGAGCCAGTCATAATAAAAACCAGAGTATTTGCTTCCATCTTGGCATTCTGTAGACAAGGACATGGCCCCTGAGCACTGAACATGCAAGAACCCTGGAGGGGACCCCAGTTCCTGGTTACCATTCTGCTCATTGCTTTCGTATGGCACTCACTCTTTGGCAATCTCAGTTTTATCTCCACATCTGTATGTCTCTGACATCACTACTGCCACACTTTTTTAAATCTGTTTGTTTGTTTTCCTTTTTAAGAGGGTCACATCGTAAACATATATATTTTAAAGAGATCATTGATTGCTACTTATTCCTAAGTTTATCCCAAATAAAAATAACTATTAAAGACAGTATAGACATTTGTTGAACAAACAAAATCATTCCATATACCACTCTCTGAAAGTTAACCACGCTAGTTCAGTGGCCCATTTCATGGGGAAGAGACTTGAACTGAGTAGGCCTATAGCAGAATTCACGCATCCTCTGGCTCTGCTTGCTTCCAGATCTCAGTAATTAAGATTCCAGTGACTGGCAGTTGCCTTCCTGGCCCTTAGCGGTGCTGAGCTCATATGCCTGGAACAGGAACTGAGCCCATCACCAAGCCAGCCAACTATAATGTGTAGAAAAGGCCAGCAGGATCCAGCAGTGAACAGAGTGCAGCACTACTCCAAGACTCATCCCTGCCGTTAATTTCAAAAGTGCTCTTTGCAAGTAGGAAGTTGCTACAGCAGGTATTTCTCACTGGGGAGCAATAGGCTACCTCAGAAGACTCAGGGTTACAAGCTTAAAGTCCAAAACGACTGAGTTTTAACTGTCGGTATTCAATACCACAACCCCCCACCCCTCCTCCCTGACAATAAAGCAGAATAGTTCCCGGGAAGCCTCACAATTCTCAGGAGGTATGCACAGGAAATTCTCATGTTTTCCAGAGAAAGCCATGTTTGAAGTCTGCATAATCAATGGTAAGCTGAACATTCAGTTTACAAATTGGAGCTAAATTTTACCTTCATTTATTTTGAATTTAAAATATCAGGAAAATACAATTGGCCAAGAGTTCAAGACAGAGGAAGGTGCATGTTTCATGTTGAAATTTGTGTGGTAGCTCAACTCTTCAGAACTGTGAAGAAGATAAATTGGCAGCATACTAGGCAGTATCTACGAGAATGAAGCTATCCTATCATTTGCATAACTCAGACCAAATAGACCAAACACTTCCCACCGTGTCTGACTTTACAGAATTAAGAATTAACTATGTATTATAAAATTAAAACTGTCTGATCAGTAAGATGCTTTATTTTCTTTAACAGAATGAATGTGGATTTTATGTCACCCTTTCCTTCTCTGTCTTGAGTCTTAGCAGCAAATATCAAGGACAGAAATCACTGACCATATTAAACAAGGGGTATTGTGCTCCAGTTTCTATTACAACAGTCATTCTGAGATCTGTCTGTGAATGAAAATTACTAGATGAATATTTTAAACTAGGTTCCTTAAGCCCAAACTCTAATTTTTAATCAACATCTCTAATGATAAGGAGTTAGATAGATAGATAGACAGACAGACAGACAGACAGACAGACAGACAGACAGACAGACATAGATAATAGATGAGATAGACTGATAGGAATAATAGAACCACATATATGAAGTGATTCTTAAACTAACCATTTATTTGGAAACCATTTATTTGGAAGTTCTAGTAAACTCTATTATCTTCATTATTTTGATTTGTAATAATTCTATCACAAGCATCTTATTTATAAGCTGTCTAAAATCCTTAGTAATAGTACAATATAAATAAAAGTAAGAGAAGAAGATAGACCAGATGAAAGAGAAAGCATAGTTGACTGACAGACACAAGGTAAGAACTCAGATTAAGTAACTCAATCTTACCTTAAGATCTTGAATAAAGAAAAGTGTTCTAAACATTGAGGAAGGACTCCTGCTACTGGGTTAAGAAATAAAGTTGATCAGATTTGGCTTCTCAATTTCTCTTTTAAAAATTTATGCTTTTTCATATAGTGCCTACCAGGAAATCCCTTAAAAAGAAAGCATTCATTCCGTTCTGTGGTTGTGGGCCCGCCTCTAGGGCTGAGGCTCCAATCAAGGCAGATTCCTGTGGAGAAGATGCACCTGGTATTAGCATTTCAGTGATGGTTCCTTGGGAAATAGGGGCACTGTCTGCGATGCCCCTGGGTCAGAGCTGGCTGGAGATACTTTAGGTCATCTCTGTCTCACTTAGCTCTTGAGAGAGCAGTGTTCTTTGAGTGAGGCAAGAGCTCAAGTTGGCAACTGACTGACTTTGATTTAATTATACACTGAGACAGTTTCTTAGGAGCAAATAGTACAAGCCTTTTTTCCTAAATGTAGGTTTAATTCTCAACAAAACACTTTGCACATAAACACCATGTCGTTTCTAAACCCTTATTGTCATTCCCAGAACTGCTTGCAGCCTTTCAGAAACCTATTATCTTATAATTATAATCAAGACCATTACGACAGGACAATTTGTACCCCGAAGCACATTTACACTTAGAGTCATCACTTAAGACTGTCATAGGAGAGGTCATCTCCATTTCTGTACAAATCAAGGAAAGTCACAGGCTGTCTGTTAAGCTTTCATTTTCTAGATGGCATGAGAGTGGCTGACCTTGTCCAAATTATTCTCCTGTCACTCCTCTGCCCCACCGTGGCAGAGCAGCCCAGCCTCCTGCAGCAACACGGTGGAGAGACCGTGGCCCCAAGACTCAGGCCAACTTGGAGTCTGTTTCTTCCTCCTGGACAGCTCATTTTTTGCCTCTCGATTTTTCATCTGCGGAAAAGCATAGCTGCCTATACCTTCCACATCAGATCATTTCAGTTAATGTGAGTTAATGCTCAAATTAGGGCCATCGCAGGCGTGTATCAATAGCAAGTGTTAGTTCTTACTCTAATTAAGACACTGAAGGCTGTGTGACCTGGGACAAGTTGACGTCTTCTCTGGGCATCGGTTTCTACATTTCTGAAGTGAAGAGCAAGCCTTTCATGCATAGGAGACTTCAGTGGGTGCTCACAGTATTCGATCTTTCTGATTAACCACTTATTCTGCAGATTTTACTTGGAGCTGAAGAGTTAAGTGCTCTCCACCATGGAATCCAGAATGTGTGATCCTACTCCAAATTCTAGGAAGTTCTCTGCTTTGTAATTTTCCCTGTAGCCTCTGTGTGTAATTGCAAATCTGGGATGTCCAGAAGGAAGTGAGTTTAAGGGCTGGGCATGGTGGCACATGCCTGTAATCCCAGTACTTGGGAGACTGAGGCAGGAGGATCACTGTGAGTCTGAGACCAGCTTGGGATACAAAAATGAGCTCAAGGCCAGACTGAACTGCATAGAAAGACCCTGTCTCAATAAGATGAAGAAGAAGAAGAAGAAGAAGAAGAAGAAGAAGAAGAAGAAGAAGAAGAAGAAGAAGAAGAAGAAGAAGAGAGAGAGAAGAGAGAGAGACAGACAGAGAGAGAGACAGAGAGAGAATTATTTGGGGCCAGCAAGATGGTTCAGCAATCTAAAGCTCCTGCTTAGGAAAGTTTAGGCAACTGCAGAAACCACGTTTCTGCAGAAGAAGAAGAAGAAGAAGAAGAAGTAGAAGAAGAAGAAGAAGAAGAAGAAGAAGAAGAAGAAGAAGAAGAAGAAGAAGAAGAAGAAGAAGAAGAAGA
>PVJA010031581.1:0-24804 GCA_004027025.1 Myocastor coypus
AGGAAAGAATATACTTCCCTTTGGACTAAGAGGAAGCAGATACATATACAATCAAAGATTTTGCAATTGCAGTGTGCCACCACTATTGTTTTAAAACTGGTACCCAGGCAGCCAAGGTGTAGGGAATGGAAGGGCTCTAGACCCCCCTGCAGGCCAGCGCCGGCACTGCACCCATGGGTGACTGCCCGGCCACCGGGCCTTCCCCTTCCAAATAAGGTTGGAAGGGGGGATGGGGGGCCGAGGTGGGTTGCGGGACGAGCTTGCGAAACGCAGGTTCCGGGCTGCAGCAGCGAGCCAACCAGTGAGCGGCTCTGGGTTCAGGTAGCCTCGCTACTTTCAGATTTGCCTCTCTGAGCCCCACTTTAGCCCCGGCTGCCTGCGTCCTGACCGCCCTCAGCAATCTCCCTCTCTCGCACACGCAGGCACCGCGCCGACCAGATGCATTGCAGGCCCTTGGCTTGCGGACCTCCAGACAGGCTGGGAAGCACCCGGGCCCCCTGCGGTGCGGGGAATGCCCTCTGGCTGATGCACGTGCAGCACCTGGTTGGGAGGTTTTGGCTTCTCTTCGGGTAGTAATAAATTGTAGGGCCCAAGGTTAGAACAACAGTAGCAGCTGCAGTGATTGCCTTAGGTGAGCGCTTGGTTTTCTGTGGTCCCCTCACACTAGCGTGTGCAAACTGGAAGCCACCCACTGGCCAAGATTCACGGGGTGTCTTCGCTTCTTCCTTTTCTCTTACCAGTCCCCACTTGGCTACAAACCTCAGATCTATTCCTTTCTGTGTTATTTTCCTCCATCCTGATTTGCCTGGCAAACTTCTATGCACCCTGTAAAGCCTTGTTCAAGTATTGCCCTCTATGTGAAGCCATCCCTGACCTCTTTCAGGGGAAGCTAATTTCTTTCTTTACAGTTGCTGCCTGGCTCATCCTCCAACTGGGCTGCAGTCTGTTGGATCTAAATTTCTTTCCCGCTGATTACATGTCCCTGTAGATGACCAGTTCTGCTGGGCCTCAGGGCCTAGAATGCTGACACAGGGCAGGTGCTTACTAAGTGATGCTTGAGCTGCCCTAGGGACACAGAAAGTGGGTGAAAGGGTCTCTAGGGGACACCCAGGGAGGAAGAAGGCTGTGTAGGGAATGGCTGGTGGGCTCTGCACTGCTGAGGCTGTTACTGGGTAGAACCCTGGGCAGCTGGAGCCAGGAGGCAGCAGGGGTCAGGGACAGAAGAGGAACCTGGCTCCAGCCCCGCTGAGGCCAGTCCTAGCCCCAGTGGTGCCCTCGCTGCAGCTCGCTCAGGCCTGCCCAGAAGAGCCCACTGTCGAATTCTTAGGGCTTTTGGTTGTTAAACACATCCTTATTGAAAACTACATCAAGCTGGGCATGATGATGCACACCTGCAGCCCCAGCACTCTGCAAGGCTGAGGCAGGAGGATTAGAAGTTCAAGGCCAGCCTGGACAATTTGGTTAATTACAAAGACCCTGTCCCTTCATGAAAAAGCAGGGACTGGATATAGCGTAAGCACATAACTTAAGCCTAACCTTAAACTCAGGATCATTCTCCAGTACCAGCCAGGTGTGGTGGTACATGCCTGTAATCCCAGCACTTGGGAGGCTGAGGCAGGAGGATCACTGTGAGTTCGAGACCAGCCTGGACTCCAAAAGTGAGCTCAAGGTCAGCCTGAACTGCATAGCGAGACCCTGTCTCAAGAAGACAAAGAAAAAAAAGTTATCATTCTCCAGTACCATCAAAAATTACAGACTCGTAATTAGCTATATTGTGTTGAAGTCCAAGATCGTCCACATCGAGAGCTCATCCCCTCCTCACACAACCCCACACTGTGCCACGTTCATGCAGGACATTTGTGTACAGTGTACCTGTCAGGTGGAAATGTGACACCATGGTGTACTGCAGTCCGTCTCGACGCAGCTCTGCACGCAGAGGTCTCACGTTGGTAGCTTGAAACCTGCTGTGGCAGGAGTTACTAACATCTGTGGAAGTTTGCAGATGCTGCCATTCAGGGCTCAGCCCCAAACAGCACTGACCATCCCATCACTGCCTGGCTCGGTCCCACCCTACTCATGGCCCTAGAGAGACGATTTGATCTCTCTGGGGCTTGGGTTCCTCATCAGCATTGCCGCGTTCATCCTGGTGGGACAGGAAGCTGGTCCGCAGGGCATAATAGACGTTAGCTCCTTTTAGTATCTCTTCTCTCTGTTCTGGACAAGGCCTTTTCCAGAGTCTGTTGAAACAGAGAAGGAATCCTGGGGAGAGCAGCTGATGCTGCGTGCATGGAGTCTGAGACTGATCTCTTGCCCTTGTTGCCATCTTTGCCCAAGCAAGGGGCAGGAAGCTGCTCTCTTCAGGAGCAGAAGCCTCAGGTCCTTAGAGGCTTGAGCCCCTGACCCTGGGACGATCTGAGGTCACATCAGCTTGGTGTGGTGGAGCATGAGGCAGCCACGGAGGAGATAAGGAGTGCAGGGTAGCAGAGGCCAAGAGCCAGTGAGCTCCACTGCAGGGTGCGGGGGGGGTGGGGGCTGCAGCAGGCCTTGAGGCTCCTGGGACGCCATTGTCCTCTATGCACGATGGCGCTTGTGCCCAGTGGTGCTTGTGCCCAGGTGCCTGAGAAGACTTTGGGGGCTGAGACAAAGATGTACAGGGCCATCCTAGGTCTGTACACATACAGTGCTGGGTCATATGGGCTACATGGGGCCCCAGGAACATGGGAGGACAAGCACTCAGGTCCGCAGCTCCCAGAGGCCCAGGACACAGCCATCTGAGCAGGGCCCTTGCACTTCTAAGGAGGTGACTCCCAGGGTTCTGGCCAGTGCTGGTCCTGGAGAGTGTGCGCAGCACAATGGTCTGGACACATCTTTAGTCTTAGACCCTGGTGTCAGCAGGGGCTGCTCGCAGCTCATGCTCATGGCTCCTAGGTTGGCCCCTTCCATTGCTAGGCAAATGGGAGCTTCAGGAGCCTGATAAGGGCTTCAGCCAACAGCTGTACAGAGATAGCACATTTCCCTTCTGGGGGCTAATGTAGTGCTTTGAATCCCAGGTCTGTGAACAGATGGACTTGGAAAGGATGGCACCAAGCAGGAGGCAGCCTTGAGAATTAAACCTTTCCTTCCCATTTCTCTGTGGCAGTCCTTCTCATACCTGAGCTGCTCCAGAGCCTGCTGTGGTTTGATGTGTCTGCAGCTCTACAGCACTGGCTCAGACCAAGGGACACCTTTAAGACATTTGAGATGGGGCCCGGCGGGATGGCTCAGTGGTCTAAAGCACCTGCTTGGGAAAGCTTGGGCAGCTTCAGGGACCGTGGTTCAATCCCCAGCACCACATGCTGCACCAGCCCTGCCCTCGTGGCAGGCTGAGCCGACCATAAAAATGAGTGAATAAATAAATAAAGGTTCTGAAACAAAAATAAAATAAAGTAAAATTAAATTTTTTAAAAAAGACATTTGAGATGAAAACTTAGAGATTCATTGTGAGGAAATAGGGCCATGAGTATGGCTGTACAGGTTGTCTGTTGCCCAGGGCTTCCTAGTTAAGGGGAGAAGGGAAGTCTGAGCCTAGATTTTCCAATTCACAATGAGGCACACAGTGAGAAAGGGACAGGAGGATCCAAGAAGGGCCAAGAAGTACAGGCCCCAACTGCTGGGAGCAGCTCCCAGTCAGCCACAGGGGTTGACAGTTTGATCCCCAATCCTATCCATAAGGTAGCATGAGCCAGCAAAAAAAAAAAAAAAAAAAAAAAAATCCCTGACTAATCCAGCATGGGCCCAGGTCCTCTGTCAGCCACGGTCTCTTCAGCTGAAGACCAGAGCTTGGTGATTCTCCAGAAGGCCTTTGGAGAATGTACTACAGGGTGAGTAGGGACCATAGCTACATGCAGGCTGGAGCAGCAAGGGACACCCACCCTGCTCCTGCTGTTCCTGCTAATCCAGCCCAGGGAAAGGGGCTGCTGGGGCTGTGGGTTCCCAGGTTCCTTGAAGCCCTGGGCAAGGCCTGGGTGTCAGGAGCAGGTTGGAGGGAGATAGTGTGAGGTCTCTGGGCTTTCAGGGGCTCTTGAGGTTGTTAGTCCCATGGCGGTGCCAAGAAGGAGTCCTCAGCTGATGCTCTGATGTAGTCTGTGGTGACCCTATGGGTCCATTTGAAATGCTGATGCAAATCCAGGTCAAGTCCCTGGAAATAGCTCAGAAGCCCAGGAAACTAGAAAACCCACTATTTCTTTCCATACAAGCTCTCCTGCTGTTTTTCCTGCACTTAGTGGTCTGAGAGAAACTGTTGCCCAGATCCTGGGCTCAGAAAGTGGTACTGCCTCTGAGAAGAGTGGTATGGCTGAAGAGGCTGCCACCAAGCCCCAGGACAGCCTTGCAGAGGCCTGGAGCAGCTGGAGATGCCCTTGTCAGGGCCTGCCGGTGCTATGCTACACATCCCCTTACCAGGGAGTGTGAAAACAGGCCTGTGTGGAGAATGCTCAGGGCAGTTTGCACAGTGGGCCATCTTGATGTGTCCTTGTGTGAGCTGGGCAGGGGCCTCTGAGCTCCGAGTGGTGCATAGCATAGCCAGCGAGCCTGGGTTGGTTTGAGACTGTTTTTACGTCCCTGTGTTGTGTCCTGTGAGCTCATTCAGCTCCATGTCTGACCAACAGAACATCCCTGAGGCAGACCTCATAGGCTTGGCCTGGAGCACCTTGTGAGGACCTGCACCCAGGGTCACAGGGCTTTTCTCACTCTGAGAAATTCCCCCAAGCATAGTCTTGGCCATCAGTCTCTCTCCATTCATAAAAACCTCTGGGCTGGCGGCTCTGTATGGCATTAACGGCAACAAAAATAACACACGTGGTATGGCAATAGGTCCCTTATTTGGATCTGTAAATGTAGTTATGTAAGAAAGGTGATTTATGGCATCAAGGTACTAATCTAAGAGCTGGGCATGGTGGCACAGGCCTGTAATCCCAGCAGCAGGGAGGCTGAGGCAGAAGGATCAGTGTTAGTTCAAGGCCAGTTTGGGGTACATAAGTGAGTTCAAGGCCATCCTGAACTACATAGCAAGACTGTCTTTTTTTTTTGCCTTTTTGAGACAGGGTCTCACTATGAAGTTCAGGCTGGCCTTGAGCTCACTTTTGTAGCCCAGGCTGGTCTTGAACTCGCACCGATCCTTCTGCCTCAGCCTCCCAAGTGCTGGGATTACAGGCATGAGCCACCACAACCGGCTTAGACCTTGTCTTTTATTTTTTTATTTTATTTTCTTCTTGTTTCAGAACTTTTGTTTATTTTTATTTATTTTTATGGCTGGCTCAGCTTGCCCTGAGGGCAGGGCTGGCACAGCATGTGGTGCCGGGGATCCAACCGCAGTCCCTGCAGCCACCTAAGCTTTCCTAAGCAGGCGCTTTAGACCACTGAGCCATCCTGCCGGGCCCCTAGACCTGGTCTTTTTAAAAAAAAAAAAAAAAAAAAAAAAAAAGATATTGCACTAAATATTTTTATTACAAGGAAAAATGTCATCCGGAGACAGAGCAGTCCCAGAAAATAGGGATTCTTGGTAGCAGGAAGCAAGCCTGAGCTGTTGGGAGTCGGAAGGAGTGGCCGGTGCACAGCTGCAGTCAGTGGGGCTTCAGGGCTTGGGGTCAGGGCTGGGCAGCAGTAGATGCCCCAGAACCCAGATGTCCCTGACCCTGGAACCTGAGGCACCTCCTAGGGGTAGGAGGACCTGGTGCTCACAGGACCTCTGGAGGGCCCCCCACCTGCAGCTGTCTCCATAGGAGTTCTTTGGATTTTGCAGTACTTTGGCTTCAGGCCACCTGGACCAGACTAGAGATGGTACCTGACAGCTGCCTCAGCACCCCGCAGCTTAAACCAGTGCCTCTGATTATACGTTTCTGCCCCCTTACTTCTGTCTGTGTCACTCTAGGGCAGTTTCAGTTTTTCTCTTTCCTGCCAAATGGCCTCAGAGATAGCCGCTATCGTGTGCTGAATGCCCACGAGCTCAGCCCTGAGCTGAGCTCTGCACTTCTGGCAGTCACTCCTGCAGGCCCTTAGCAGGACCTTTGTTCTGAAGACAGCGCCCACATGCAGCACTTCACAGGGAGAAGGCAGAGTATGGGAGCTGGGAGGAACCTCAGAGGCTTCAGCACCCTCACTTTACAGTTGGGAGGACTGAAGCTTTGGCAGCTGTTTGGCAGTTCTGGGGCATAACTAAGGCCAGGCCAGACCTCTTAGCAGAGATACAGAGCTTTGTCTTTTATGTGTGCATGTAAATTCAGTGCACCCTTAGCACCACAGGGCCGCTTCAGAGCACTTGAACTGTAAGCTTTGGGGCAAGTGGTGCAGGCCACAGATAAGACCTGCCAGGGTCATACTGAGCACCCATGTAAGTCTGCAAGAGGGAAGCTGCAGGTGCCAGACAGGAGCCAGAGGAGGGCAGGATAGACTAAGGAAAGTAATTTTGATATAAAAATAATAATAATAAAAAGCAAAAGAGTTTTACTCTCTGGAAACTGGTGAGCTGAAAGATCAGCCGGCTGCGCTGGGCAAGGTCACTTCTCCAGAGGGTCCTTTGCTCTCTGTCCCTTGTGGGTCCATGGCCAGCCCCTCAGGACTTCCCTTGGGCATCTCTGTGGGTAGTCCTTTCCCCTGGGGACCAAGCAAAGGCACAGTAGGGAGTATGAGGTGAGGTCCGGGAGAGTAAAGCTCTGGTCTCTATCCGCTTTACCTTTCTCTTGCTAGTGTCTCAACCTGGAATCAGAAGCCCCACTCCCCCAGGCAGTATCCGGGCTGTTGCAGCCCACATCTGTGCTCATTGCCCGCCCAGCCTCCTGAGCCTGAGGTCAGTGTCAAGGTCTGGTGATGCCACGCTTGTCGCTGGCTGGGTTGGGAGTGGTCAGACAGCCGTGTGCTGCAAGGAGCTCTCGTGCCTTGACCCACCCTGGACGCAGGACAGGAACACAACCCTGGCACGGTGTGATGAGAGCCGGCCTTTAAACCCTGGCAGCTGTGAAACTGGCTGGCAGCCCTGACTGATAGCCCTTGCTGTACAGCCTGGAGCAGGTACTTGCCCGACCTCCCTGTGTCACACTGCTTCACCTGAGAAGTGGGGAGTAAGATTCGTCTGTTCTAGGAGCACAGCAGGGTTTAATGAAACAGTGATTGTGAAGGCCTGTACAGCAAAGGGAACTGTAAGAAAAGCTGCAAGTTCATTGTAAAGTCTGCTTAACTGAATATATGATATGGTTTTCCAACTAAGGAAGACCAAGTATATCAAGACAATATTTTGGGTCTGAGTGGTGGTGGTGCCTGCCTCTAATTCCTGCACTGGGGAGGCTGAGGCAGGAAGATGATGAGTCCCAGGCCAGCCTGTGATATACTGAGTTCAAGTCTGGCCTGGATGACTTAGAGAGGAAAAACCCTGTCTCAAAAAGGCAAGAGGACAGGAGAACAGGAGCCAAATGGAATGGGACGAGAAAAATCTTTTGGCATTCATAAGCAGCCCTCATAGCTCTGCAGAGGTGGGTGTGGACATGCAGGCAATGTATAGCAGACATACAGTAGAGTGGAAAATAGATACCTGAAGCCCAGTGTGGTGGCTCACACCTGTAATCCCAGCACTTGGGAGGCTGAGGCAGGAGGATCAGTGTGAGTTTCAGACCAGCCTGGGCTACAAAAGTGAGCTCAAGGCCAGACTGAACTGCATAGCAAGACCCTGTCTCAAAAAGACAAAAAAAAAAAAAAAAGGACGGAGTACCTGAGTAATGAACAGGGTGAAGCCACATTTGTTTGGGATGCTGCACACATACTTTAGAAATTTCTGGGAGGAGACAAAACTCTCCATTGAGCTACCTATGGTGACTAGGCTGGGGGATGCCGGTTTTCAGTGAGAGTTTAATTTTAACTTTACTATTGCAGTCATGCATGAGTCTTCTACAATACAAATAGTTTTGGTTTATAAAGTAAGAAAGGCAGAGTAGCGTGCTGCGAAGCTGAGTCAGGATGGTCATGAATTCAAGCCTCTCCTGGGCAACTTACCAATTTAGAGAGTTAAAAAAGAGATGGGGGGTATAATAAGAAGGCCCTGGGTTCGATCCCCAGTAACACAGAAGGAAAAAAAAAAAAAAAAAGAAAAGTAAAAAGAGAAGCAATTAAGCTGGCCAGGCATGTGTAGGCAGGCAAGCAGATAAACCCTTCTAAGAAATGTCGAAGGACAGGGATCCTTGTGCAGACTTGGCAGCCTGCAGTTGGGCAGGGGTGCCCCACAAGCTCAGCCCTGGCAGCTGCTCCCCTGCTGCCTCGCAGCCCTGCCTCAGCAGCACCCCACCCCCACCTTGCTGGTGCTTGGTGCCCTTGGCACTGACAACCCTGGCTGTGGAGCTGTGCTCACACCTGAAGGTCAATGCCCGGCCAGGTTCCCTCCACGCCTCACAGAGCCAGCCAGGCTGGGGAGCTGCGGAGGACAGTGACTGCGGAGGGGGTGGCTGCTCACCTGCTTGGGAGGCCATTAATCTTGTGTCTCCAGGGGCTCTCATCCTCCTACACCAGCTTCCCTGGCACGGATGCATGCAGGAAGGGGCAGGAAATGGGCCCCGGGCTTCTCTCCACATGGGAGACCTTGACCCTGGGAAGTACCCATCTGGCTTTTCTGCATCTTTTGACTCCAGCTCCCCCAGTCAGGGCCCATAAGGGAGAGCTGCACCAGTGGCTCTCTTACTGTGATCTCCTCGGGACTCAAGGTCACAGCCATGCATCTTCAGTGGCTGTGTGGGACCTGGGACCTCCCTGTCCTAGGAATGTCTCTAGGAGCTTTACAGTGGTGACCCGGGAGGGCCCAGTGACCAAGGCCCAGCAGGCTAGTCCCACGGGCAGCCAGCCTTCAGAACTGACTCTGAGCAATAAATTGCTCTCTCTGCAGTCAGACGCCTTCCTCACAAATGGCCTCAGCCCCAGGGAGTTTGGTTTTAGTCCCATGTCCATACTTCCTTTCAGTGGAGAAGGCTGGGGTTGTCGGTGTTTGAGGAATTGCAAGGTAGCATTACTAGGGCAGAGGAAGACAATTAGGACAAATGAATTTGGGGCCACAGAGCAAACCCTTGATGAAGCTGAAAGTGGTGGGAAAGGCCTGTCTGTGGAACAGTGAGCTGCACATCATGCGAGAGAAGCAAGCGGGTAGGGACCTGCTGGGGGTGTCACCTGGTGCCCTCAGATGCACCCCCCACACTGGTGGGCTCACAGAGGGGGATGGGTTCACCCACTCTTCCCTTTTGCTCTTCCAGACCCAGGCTGTGCTACCTAGGCCAGCTGTGCTTGTTGGAAATCAGGAGCTAAGAGTGCACCAGCACCGTGGCACACTTTACCTACATGTGAGCTTGAGTTTTGCAAGTGTATTGGAAAGGAAACACACGTGTGCACACACACACACACACACACACACACACACACACAAACGGATCCTCCTGTCACCACTGGGGTGCGGGAAGCATCCAGAAGCTTAATGGTGGTGGCACTGGGTTCCTCCTGCTCTTTTTCTCACACACACACACACACACACACACACACGGATCTTCCTGCTCTTCTCTGTATCACATGCGCCCCATGAGAGTTCATAGGCAGCTAAGGAGCTAGTGGTCTCTACTTTGCTGCCGGCAGCCTCTCACCGCCCTGCTTATGCTTCTCAGGAGCAGGAGATAGTCCTTCCTGACCAGGTTTTTTGAATGGAGTTGGACTGAAGGTAGGGCTTCCAAAAAAGAGATCAGTAAAGGGGGACTCAGGGGCAGCTGGCTAGGCAGAAGGGGCATGGGCTTGGGGTGCAGAGGCATCACACTTAAGCCAGTCATTTCAGTGGGGAGACAAATGTGGTTATCAGGTCTTGCAGCTGCTCTGAGAGGCAGACACTTGGCTGGTTCTCCTCCTAAGGTGCTGCCACCAAGGCCCAGAGAGGCTGTGTGGGCACCCAAGGTGACCAGCAGGACTCAAACATGAGTCTGTTACTGCGTTAGTCCCGTGTTGCATCCGGGTCAGTCTCTGGCACATGAGGGACCTGAAAAGCACAGCTGGATATGAGGGTCCTTGTATTCCAGAAGCAAGTCTTGAGACCTAGGATGTTGGTTGAAGCCAGCAAGTTGGGGGCCAAAGTCACCCCTAGGGCAGGCTCTTCATTGTCTTTGAATATCCTTGCAGGTGTCTAGTCCCCTTCCTTTGGGGGTGGATTTAACTTTTAATATAGCCAAGGTCATTTGAAGGCAAGTCTCAGGAATTAGGTAGGTGACAAAGCTGAACAGAGCAGACTTTGCTTACTGAGAAAATAAGGTTGTGACTCTGTTTCTCACCTAATTTGGCCCCAAGAGGAGTTTAGAAAGTGCTGTGACCACAGGCAGCTTCACTGGGAGCCGGGAGGAGAGGCCCAAGGTGACTATGCTGATGGGGACAGCACTCACTGAGTATATAAATACCAGTTGGTCACAGTGGTTCTCCGGTTTCATGGTCACACCTGGCTGCTCCTGACCAGCTGTCCCCCTTTTTGTGGAGCCAACTTGGTGGACATGTGGAGTAGCTACCAGGGGAATGGGGCCATCGTAAAAGCAGCAGTCAGCTAGGGCCAGGCCCTGCGCCATGCAGAATAACTTTCCCATCTCCCCAGCCAAGCCTGCAGATTATCCAGCAGAACCCACCCGAAGCACCAGCTTTGGCCAGAAGGACCCAGTGAGCCAGAGCACACAGACATAGCTGTTGCAGAAAGGCGGAGGGGCACACAGTCTCTCCTACTCTGGGGACATCGTTTGGTCTTGCAAATTAGCTGGGCAGTGGGAGCCATTGGAGTGGGGACCTCTTTTCCCCTTTCTTGCACTGCCACCTGGCAGCCTGGCACTGGGCTGTAAGTCCAAGGCTTTGGACGTGCCAGGTGAGTGCTGTAACGCTGTGCTGAGCTGCATCCCACTTCCCCTCGTTTGTGCTGTGACAGGGCTGTATGAAGCTTCATGGTCCCACCTGAGCGACAGGCTTATATTGGTCCCCAAATTGGATGACATTGGACAGAGAGGGGTGTGTTCTGTGAGACTGAAACTGGCTCAGAACCTACAAATTGGCAGCCAGGTTTCCTCAAGCTGTACCTCAAGGCTCAGTAGGAGGTCTAGGGGCAGAAGGGGAAAACATGGGTGAAGCATTTGTATTTGTGGTTCACCCTAGGAGTGGGGAAGCTCCAGGAATTCTTCACTTGGGGCCCGCCCTGTATGCAGCGCCCTCAGAGCAGCCAAGGATTTCCTGTCTGGCTCAGGTAGCTGTAGGGAAGCTCCATCCTCTCTCCCTGAGCTCTAGCCACCTACAAGGAGTCACCAGGCCTGGTATGTGAAGAAAGGTCCTCGGTCGTGATTGAAGCTCAGCTCCAGGGCTGCTGAACCAAAGTCACCCAGTGTCCGCAGCACCCACACACAGGTGCTGAGAGGAGAGAGCACACCAGTGTCCCAGTGTCAGGAGCAGGGAACATGAGGGCCCCCCCAGGCCGACTGGGAATTGTCATTCACCAGAGGGCACAGTCCCCTTGCAGTTCTGTTCTTTCCAACCTGCAGGATGAAAGAGGCCCGATGGGTGGAGAAGGTAGAGGTTGCTCATCGCGAGGAGTGCCCCAGTGTCTAAGCTGGCAGGCTGGTAGGTGGGGAGCAGCAGGCTGCAGCCTGCTTAGAGTCCTCAAGTGTGCATGGCGCTCTAGCCAGTATGTGGGTGTGTGCCCCGGGAGTCTCTCCAAAGACCTGTATGAAACAGCTCAAGAGAAGGAACATGAAGATGGATATGATAGGAACGTGTGTAGGTATTGTATGTACAAGACTTATTATAGGGAATCAAAAATTAGCTTTGCTTGTTTCTCATTGCTAGGGACTGAATTCAAGACCTTTGCTTTCAGCCTCATTATCAACTGTTTGTTTTTGTCTTTTTGAGACAGTCTAGCTATGCAGTGTAGGCTAGCCTTGAGCTCACTTTAGTAGCCCAGGCTGGACTCAAACTCTCACCGATCCTCCTGCCTCAGCCTCCCAATTGCTGGGATTTCTCAGCTCTTTAATATATGCATGTTTTTCATTTGGAGAGAGAGTCCTGCTAAATTGGTAAGTTACTAGCGCGGGGACTACAGGAATGAGTTGCCTGCACCTCCTGTGACTGGAGGCTGCTGTGTCCCCAGCCCTGCAGGGTGAGTGGGCGAGCTGGAGCCCCAGGGGCCCAGGGCGGCTGCTCCTGTCCAAAGGCCGGCAGACTGGAGGCCAGAAAGAGGCCAATGTGAAGACAGGGAAAGCTGAGGTCCCAGCTTGGAGGCAGTTGGCAGGAGGGACTCGCCTTTCCTTGGGGATAAATCAGCCTTTTTGTACCTCTCCATCTTTCAGTTGAGTGGATGAGAGGCACTCAGATCAGGAAGGACAGTCTGCTTTAATTGGACAACTTCAGTGTTAATCTTATCCAACAATACTGTCACAGAAATTCCCAGAATGATGTCTGTAACCCAACAGAGTTGACATAGAATTAACCATCAAAGCAGTCAAATGAGTTTGGGAGGCTCTGTAGACTGTAGCCCATTTTATGTATTTATTTGTTTGTTTGTTTGTTTGTTTGTTTATGGAACTGGGGATCAAACTCACGACCTTGCACTTGCCAGGCAGGCACTTGCGCCCCTGGCTGTCTCCCCAGCCCCTGTATCCCATTTCAGGCCTTGATGTTAGTGTATTAAAAGTCTGGGGTGAGCAGAGCATAGTAGTATATGCCTATAATCCCAGCACTTGGGAGGCTGAGGCAGGAGTGTATGACTGTAAGTTTGAGGCCAGCCTGGGCTACACAGTGAACTCAAAGTCAGCCTGAAGGTCAAAGAGAGACACCATCTGAAGAGAAAAAGTCTGGGGAGTTGTGCAGTAAGGAAACCTATTTGACTTGGGCATCTAGGTGTTTTCCTTACTTCTTTGACCATGGTAGTTTCTGGGGACCTGGACAGACTACCTGTTAAAGTGCCACAGAACTGAGTTCTAGGAACAACACCTGGGAAACAGTGCCTTGGAAGCCTAGGCTTCAGAGCCTCCCATGGTAACCACCCCTGAAGATCCTTGTCTTGGGCCTCTGGGACCTCTTTCCTGCCTGCTCTCTGCTCTGTTGTGTTGATCATGACTGAGAAGCATCTGTGCACTGTTATGGTCAGGTGTGTTCCGAAGTGGGGGGACTTGGAGAGGGCTTCCTGGGGTCCTTAACTGATTGCTGTTATGAGGTACCTTTTCAATGCCAGCTCAGTGCTAAATGCTTTGTGTGTGTGGTCTCCTTTAATCTTTCGAACCATCCTTTGAGCTAGGAGCATGTGTCTCATGACTGGCATGGAGGTTTATGGGACTTCCTGGCATGAGGGAAATTAGGACTGGACCTAGGCCTGCCTCAGAGCAGGGCCCTTAAGCGCTAGGCCACCTGGGTCCCCACTTTGGGGGCACCCTGAAGGGCAAAGCAAGCAGAGGTTTGGAATTGATCAGTTTTATCTGGAAGCACATAACTGATGGGGATATCCGGCTTTCTGTGGCAGCAGGCAAACTGGCAAGACCAGAGAGCAGAGGGGGCGTGCAGCTGTCAGAGAATAGTGCATGTTGGCCCAGTGCTGCCTGTCCAGAGAGAATGGCAGAAGAGGATGGGCTCAGCATCCTCTGAGCCATCGGCCATGCCAGTGACACAGAGCCGGCTCACTTGCTGTGTTTCATTGCTGCCCGAGGGCTGCGTACCATCACGGGGGTCCTTGAGAGTGCAGTTCAGGAGGGCGTGGTGACAGGCAGCTAGACCCACGTAAGTGGGCCCAGGACCTTATTCTAGTCTGATAGTTGGTCTGAGTTGGACAAGTACCCAAATGCTGTCTGCCTGTGTGTAGAGACAAAGATGGTGCATCTGACTTTTTATTTGGATGGTTACGACTGTGTGTGTGTGTGCATGCACCCTGTGGATGTGTCGGTCACTAACATGCCTGTCAGCAGTGACAGCATAGGCCTGTGTACATACAAACCCAGTGTAAATGTATCCAGGTGTCATGTAGCACTTTTAAACATTAAATCATGCCCAGCAAGAATTCCTCCTCAGTTTCTTCGGTGTATGTACTGATGAGTTGTTTTTCCTCAAAGCAGTGAGTCATTTGGAAGCAAAACAGATGCACGAGCTCTTTTGCTGGCCCCTAACACAGGTACACTAAAATGGGGTGTGTTCCCATGACCAGTAAACCACCTGGAGTGCCTGTTCCCTTTACAGCAGGGGCCCAGCATGGGTGATGCAGGAGCAGAGGGGCTCCCTCAAAGGGCACAGACCTACCGAGGGGGGCATTCTGGGGCATCCAGTGCTTTCCAAAGCAGCTGCCTCTGCATGCTCGCCGGGGGAAGCCATGGCCCAAGGCCTTGGGAGCTGGGTGGCTGTGGCTAGAGTGGCGCTAGAATTCATGGAGGCCCAGTGCCTACAGCCATGAACCTCTTGGTTCAGCAAGAAGAAGAAGTAACCCACAAATTATTTTTAAGGATAATGAGATATTTATGGAAAAATTATTAATATTAGCATGACATTATGTTGTACTTTGTAGATGTTTCATTGAACTCTTTTTTTTTTTTTGTGGGACCAGGGTTCGAACTCACGACCTTGCACTTGCCCAGCAGGCACTTGTGCCTTGGAGCTATCTCCCCAGCCCCTCAACTCTTAAAAATTATAATGTTGAGCCTGGCGTGGTGGCACACACCTATAATCCCAGCACTTAGGAGGCTGAGGCAGGAGGATCGGTGTGAGTTCAAGAGCAGCCTGGGCTACAAAAGTGAGCTCAAGACCAGCCTGAGCTGCATAGCAAGAACCTGTCTCAAAAAAAAGAAAAAAAACTAAATAAATAAATGAATGAAACTGCAATGTAGCTAGGTGTGGTGGTATAATCCCAATATGCAGGAGGCTGAGGTGAGAAGCTCACAAATCCAAGCCCAGCCTAAGCCATTAAGTGATTTAGACTGTGTCGCAAAATAATAAAGCCAAAAGGGACCTGGGGTTGTCACTCAGTGTGAAGGCCTGTGTTCCATCCAGTATATCACCTAAAAATGGTTGCTACAGTTTTCCTTCTCTTATTTGAAAAACTTTTCCGTATTTCAAACTTGTGAGTTACGTGTGATGGTGTGTACTTCTAATCCCAAGGAGGCTGAGGCAGGATGATTTCCATAAGTTGGGGGCCAGCCTGGCCTATATGAGTTCAGGGGCAGTCTAAACTACAGTGAGACTGTCTCAAAAGAAAAAAAAAAAAAGTGACAATACTTGAAAACATTCCTAGTCCAGAGTTTCTGTGCCCTACTGCTCAGTGGGCACATAGCCACCCTGTTCATGCCAGGGGGCTACTAAACAAGAAAGGAGCAGGGGGGAACAGTGGAGTAAGGTGGACTGGCCAAGGGACTCTGAGGTCTCTTAATGGGCAACTGGGGTATGGGGCAGGCTGGAGTGAGGGCTGGGTTCTGGATTGTTTCATGTTACTTAATTCGCTTAATCTGCTGGAGGTGTTTGGAACCTCCTTCGTGCTGCCACAGGGCCGCCTCTAATGCTGCAGATGCCCGTTAGTTCCTCTGTCTTTTCTTTCCAGACTTTTCTCAGGTCTACCTTGGTTAGCATGGTGCCCATCCCTCCCGATCGTAAATGTTTGCTGTATACAAAGTATAGTGTCAAGGGGCCTGGCAAGATGGCTCAGTGGTCTAACGTGCCTGCTTAGGAAAGCTTAGGCGGCTGCAGGGACCGCGGTTCGATCCCTGGCACCACATGCTGCGCCAGCCCTGCCCTCAGGGCAGGCTGAGCTGGCCATAAAAATAAATAAACAAACAAACAAAAGTTCTGAAACAAGAAAAAAAATTCTGAAAAACAAAGTATAGTGTCAAGCCATCCGTACTGTGTGGACAGAGAAGCACCCCAACAGTGTAGGGTGGGCCCTTCGTCCCACGTGGCTTAGTGTGGGCCCTGCCTGCTGCACAGGCTCCTTGGCACAGGTGTTGTGTCTTGCTGGGCCAGCAGGACTGTGTGGCTGCTTCTCATTCAGTCTGAAGACCACCTGGTTGAATGAGGTTGAGAGCTACAGTGTCTTGCTGAAGTGCATCTGGGTGCTTCAGGGAGGGCAGAGCTACCATGTTCCCACCTTATGCCCTAGAAGAGGGGCATGGGTTCTGAGGTCAGGCAGGGATGCCCATGAGCCCCAAGTATGGATGGGGTGAGGGGGCTTACTTCCCCAAAGCACTGCAGAGCCGCTCAGCTTGGTCTGCGTGTGCCAGGCAGCCAGTGAATTCCCCTGAGCCATCGCTAGGTAGGTGGCCCTGCAGGCCCTGGACAGACACCAGGCAGCACGTGGGGCTCGGGTGCAGCTGATCTGTGTGGACAGGGCACCAGCCTGCAGGTATTGCCATCTGTAGAGCAGGCTCAATTGAGTCACCAGGCGGGTCTGAGGGGCCATCAGCTCCCTAGTCTAGCTGGCCCCACTTGGCAGGGTCTCTGCCACACACATTTACTAAGCACTTTCTAGGAACACAGGTGACCAAGGCAGCCTGTGTCCTCCAGGAACTTAGCTGGGATTGAGCTCCAAGACACTGGCACCTCATGGGGCAGTGAGTGGCTCCAGCCACACAGAGCTGGCACCTGGTAGGCTTGCAGTGATCACAGCTGCCCGAGGTGCAGGAGGAACCTACGGGAGAGGAAGTGAGAAGTTTGCCAGAGAAGCTCACTGGGAAGGAAAGAAAAAGGTGTGAGTGTCACAGTCACTAGAAGTGACCAGAACTGTGGTGTGGTGGTGCACACTTGTAATCCCTGATTCAGGAGGCTAAGGTAGGAGGATTGCCATGAGTTTGAGGCCAGCCTGGGCTACACAGTAGATTCACGTTCAGCCTGGACCACATAGAAAGACCCTGTTTCAAAATATCAAAAAGAGAGCCAGGCATGGTGGTGCATGCCCATAACCCCAGCACTTGGGAGGCTGAGGCAGGAGAATTGCTGTGAGTTCGAGACCAGCCTGGGCTACCAAAGTGAGCTCAAGGCCAGCCTGAACTGTGTAACGAGACCCTGTCTCAAAAAGACAAAAAATAAAATAAAAAAGAAAAGAACCGTGGCGTGAGCAGCGCTGTAGGGAGCTGCAGGGCAGCTAACGGTGCTGGGTCCTCCGTGGCCACGAGGCTGAGCACGCTGTGCCGCTCGCTTGTTTTACCCTTTGCCATCTGCAGAGCCGCAGGCCAGAGAGGTCGAGCCAGTGGCCGCAGCCATGCTGATGCTCAGTGCCAGACTCAGGCAGTGAGGTGGTTGCCTAGGATACCGAGGACTGGGTGGGCATGGTAGGTACTGGACCACTCCTTGGGGCTCTAGAGAGTAAAGCTTAAAGTAGCAGGGGACCTAGGCGGGGGACGGGAAGTTGAGGCAGGTGTTCTTGGAGTAGGATGACATTGGTCTCTCGTGAGCATTTTGTCTCCCCCTGCCCCACCCCCGTCTCCACGAGGAAGGACAGCCTGGCGACAGCCTTCTGCCTTAATACGCTCTATGCATTTTATCTCTGCAGACTCCTCTAAGACTTGGTTTAAAGATCTCAGCTCAATACCATTAGTGTATATCTGCGGAGAGCCCTTTGTAAAATTGATTAGAAAGTGGGCTTTTGCATGTGGGGAGGAGGGGGTGGGCCTAATCGGATTTGAGCACGAGATGGCATCTAATTCCCTGCATCTAGACACTGGCTTGGGGATCTCTGGGCCCCCCAATTTTGTTTTTGCATACATTAGCTGAGCAAGCTGAGGGGGGCTCCTTTGGAGAGCTGGTTTCTGGGGTTGGGGAAGGGAGGTGGTGGGAAGGCTAGGGGCCTGCACCTAGAGTGAGCGGTGCTTTCCGGCTGCAGGGAGGCCCCAAGAATGTGTGTGACTGTGCCTACCCCAGGAGAATGAGGCGGACTTCCAAGGTGACTTGTTATTGTACTGCTCGCCATTAACTGAGCCCTTATACACATATTTAAAATTTCATTTCCCTTCCCTCTTTTCCTCTCTGCTTCTTTCAAAGTGCTAGGGATTGAATCCAGGCCCTCTCACACCCTAGGCAAATGCTCTACACCCAGTGATATTCTCGGCCCCTTCTAAATTTTATCTTTGAGGGGCTGGGGAGAGAGCTCAGTGGTCTTAAGTGCCTGCCTTGGGAAGCACAAGGACCCGGGTTTGACCGCTGGCACCACATGCTGACCTGGCCTGGGAACCGCAGGCATGCTGTGCGAGATACAGAACCACATGTGGTGCCTGGCACATGCCTGCAATCCTGGCACTGCAGAGGCTGGAACAGGAAGGTCATTATGAGTCCGAACTGTGTAGCAAGACCTTGTACCAGGTAGATACATAGATAGATAGATAGATAGATTGTTTTTTAAAAAATACTTTAAATTTTATCTTTGAAGCCAGGTGTGGTGGTCTGGCAAGATAGCTCAGTGGGCTAAGCACCTGCTTTGGCAAGCACAGGGACCAGGATTTGATCCCCAGTTCCACATGCTGCTCCATCCCCACCTCCAGGGCACACTGAGCTGGCGACAAGAGCCCAGGTGTGGTGGCACCCACCTATAATCCCAGCACTTGGGAGGCCAAGGTGGGAGGATTGTTGTGAGTTTCAGCCAGGTCAGCTCGGGCTACAAAGTGAGTTCACGTTCAGCCTGAACTGTATAGTGAGACCCTGTCTCAAAAAGATAGTGAGACCCTGTCTCAAAAAGATAAACAAACAAACAAACAAACAAATAAATAAATAAATAATTTTACCTTTGAGACAGGCTCTCCCTATGTCACCCAGGCTGGCTCCTGCTTACAGTCAGTCCTCCTGCCTCAGCCTCCCAACTGCTGAGATTACAGGTGTATGTGTACCTTTATGTCTGGCTCACTTGTCATTTGGTCCCAAGTCCCAGCCTGGGAGGCCCAGGCAGGGCTAGCCACGTCTCTCTTGCTGTGGTCCTTGGTCCTCAGTTCTTGGTCCTCAGCACAGCCTTTCCCAGGTGGTGGCTCTTTGCAGGTGTTCTTCTATGACTCTTCCCTCTTCCAAGGGTTTGGAAGGCCACCTGTACTCACAGCTTTTGGAATCTTGGAGGCACCAGTGAACCTGCAGGGGGAGCCCCATTGGCTGTAGCTGGCACTGGAAGCAGAGGCTTGGCTGGGTGAAGTGCCGGTGTCTGGGTGGCAATGCCTGGGACCAAGTTGGGAATGGTCTCACTTGAAATCCTGAGGTCCTCTTGTGACATACATACCCTTCCCATAGGTGGCTACCGCGAGCTAAACCAGAAGCAGCAGGATTTTTTTATTTTTTGAAACTGTAATGGAACACACCCTGAGCTGTTTCCTCAGTCCCTTTCTATTTTTTATGTTGACACAGGGTCTCCCTAAGTTGCTCATGCTGAACTTGGGTTCCTTCTTCAGCCTCCCAGAGCTGTGAGTCACAGGGTTTCTTCCTCAGGGCCTCCTTCAAGGGACACCCTGAATGAATCGAGTCACCTTCCCCTGCTTCGACTGGACTTTATGGGCTCTGCCACCTCCCTATGGGGTGCCATATGCTGGTGGAGGGCGGTGCATGTTGGTGGGTTTGCTGCAGTGTGACATCAGAATCTGGGGCAGTGTCTGGCTTCTCTAAGCAGGGCCCTAGGGAAGTCTCTGCAGCAGGGAGGCCTGGAACCTGGCTTGCAGTTGGCTCTCTGCATGAGTGGATATTAGCAGCTAACTACCAGCTAGATAGGCTTCACCACATTACTCACCCATTCTATGCAAGTTGCCTTGAAAACAAGGTGAGACCATAAGAACAAAATGACTCTATGCTGCTGGTTGACACCTAATGTTTAAAAAACACAATCTTTACATTCTAAAAGCGTGTTGTTTTAAATAAAGAGTCTACCAGGAAATGTACCTGGGCATGGTGGCATGTGCCTGTTATCCCAGCACTTGGGAGGCTAAGGCAGGATGGCCCAAGTTTGGCGCTGGCTAAATAGTGAGTTCAAAGCCAGTCAGATCTACATAGTAAGACCTTGCCTCAAAAAATAAAAGTAAGCCGGGCATGGTGGCACATGCCTGTAATCCCTGTACTTGGGAGGCTGAGGCAGGAGGATCAGTGCAAGTTCAAGACCAGCTTGGGCTACAAAAGTGAGCTCAAGGTTGGCCTGAACTGAATAGCAAGTTTTGTCAAAATGACAAAAAAAAAGTGTACACAAATTAGCAGTTGGTGCTACTAAATACAAATCTAGAAGATCATGGCCGCTGCTCTGAGAATCTCTGTAATTGTAGAGGCCAGATGGAACTGGTATTAATCTCATGGTGACTCAATAAATTTATTTACTTTTATTTTTGGGGGGGTACTGGGAATCGAAATTAAATTTAGCATTAAATAAAATGAAAATATAAACATAGCAAAGTGGGGCTGGGAGATGGCTCTATGGCACAAGTGCCTGACTGGCAAGTCCAAGGTCGTGAGTTTGAACCCCAGTCCCCCACTGCCCCCACAAAAAAAAAAATAACAAAGTATTTATTCAAGTTTTTCTTTTCTTGATATGTACAAGTCTTGGTAGACTGTAGTGTAGAATTTATATAATGCCAAGGGGTACGGGAGGTGCTTGGTAAATAGAATTCACCATTGTTGCTCCCTTCCCTTTACCAGGTTTCAGTGGAGAGCTTGCTTTGTCTTTTTCCTTTTTCTGAATCTGATTTCTACAAAATGAGCCCATTTTAGTTTGCTCTTAACATGCTCCTTGAGCATCTGTCGTTTACCTGGCACTCTGCCGTGTGCTGGGGTCGCAGGAAGAAGAGATCTGGCCTCTGGCCTCCATGGCTGAAGCATCAGCTAGAAGAGACCCTCTGCAGATCCGGGCTAGCTGCAGCCCCCGGGACAGGAAGTGCCTATGTACCTCAGTTTACCATTCTGAGCAACAGGGCTATCTCTCTTTCTTGTTCTTGGTATTCAAAAGACATGGAGTGCCCTGGCTGACGTGATTTTAATCTTGCGAAGGAGCCAGAGAGGCCGAGCCCCCTCCTCCTTTCCATGAACTCCAAGAGCTCATGTTCAGGGCAGCACCGACTCAGACTGCCTGCCTCTGGCAGCACTTGGCATTCCCAGGTCGTATGCCTCACGCCCTCTGGTGGTGACGCCCACCGCCCCTCCCCCAGCCTCTCCCCTAAAGGATTTCAGGGACCAGAGTACTTCAGCATGCGCTGTGCCTAAAACCCAGACTTACATAACTGCTGGATTACAGGGCGATTATTAGCTTTGCTTAAAGATTTTCCGTTTACGCAAGGATTAGCTCCAGGGGTTCCTTTAAATAGCTTGCTTTGCTAATGCATTTCTATCCCAAAGAAAGGGTGGGTGGGAAAAAACAGAACAGGCTTTCCAGCAGAGCTTGCCTGCTAAATCAGCCACATAGCTAACCAGTGGTGGTGGTGCACGCCTGCAACTCCCAGCCTGGGCCACTTCCCAATTTAGCAAAACCCTGTCTCGACATAAAGAGGACTGGGGGTGTAACTCAGTGCAAAGGCCCTGGGATCAATCTCCAGTTCTGAAGCAAAAACTGAAAAAAAATTTTTTTTATTTTTTTGCGGGACTGGGGTTCAAACTTACAACCTTGCACTTGCCCAGCAGGCACTTGTGCAATGGAGCTATCTCCCCAGCCCCCCCAAAACTGAAAAATTAAGCCAGCCACATGATGCGTGGGGGTCATTTTGCATTCTGGAGCCTCAGTTTCCTAGGAGAGGAAAGTGGGCAGAAGCCCCTGGCCCGAGCCCCAAGGGATACAGCCAGATATGGGACAGGGCTGCAGAGACCCCAGTGTCCACACCCACCTGCCCATCTTGGTCTGTGGCCACACCCCCACCTGCCTTCTTCCGAGACTGCCACCAGCCACACATCCTGCATCCCAGACTTCCCAATACTTCTGGTCCCTGGATGAGTGCCACAGTTCGCCTCCTCTGTGATTTGCCACTCCCTATCATTCTCCATCTTGGGCTGGCTCACACCTAGTTGTCCTCGAACATAGATTGGAGACTCTGCCACCTCCAGCAAGCCTTCCCAGACCACTTCCCTGAAGGAGGGCTGGATACCTGGGCTCTGTATGTGCCTGTCAGGGCTATGAGCTCAGGGACAGGGTCCTTGTGTTCAAGTCAATAAATGTGGGGGACATGAAGTTAAACCAGCGGTCATGACTGCTCAGAGGAGGTGCATGCATTGCACTATAGCGCCCCCACAAGGCACGGCATGTGACCTGGCCCATAGTACCCTGGAACTGGCTGCCAGGAGTCTGAATGAATCTTGATTCTCAACAACTCACTTGTCCTTGCTTTCCTGGTCTATGAAACAGAGACAAGATAGTTGTGGCTGGAACTGGCTGCCAGGAGTCTGAATGAATCTTGATTCTCAACAACTCACTTGTCCTTGCTTTCCTGGTCTATGAAACAGAGACAAGATAGTTGTGGCTTTTGGGGCAGCTGGGCAGCTGGGCAGATGGGGCCAGGCCGGTGTGCGTGGTGCACCTGCCTGAGCCGGTCACGGAGGCCCTGGATCCTGGCCTGGCCTGGCCTGGCGGCCCTGGCCTTGCCGTCCTCGGTGTCCTGAGCTTGCTGAGCTCGCCGTCTTTCCTGCTTCAGATGCCGCAGTGAGCTTCCTCACTCCTCCGCGCCCCCCCCCCACCAGTCAGCATCGAAATAATCTGATTTTACTTGATTATTAGTCATTACTTTCTGCCTCTGATTTTTTGTTGTTGTTTCTATTTAAAAAAAAAAAAAAAGAGTGTAGATTTAATTGAGTTGATTGATCAGCACAGCTGCTGGTTCAAGGGAGGTGCTGTGTAACCTCTCCTCTCCTGCCCTGTCCCTCTGTCCCAAGAGGACCCAGATTATGTGATGTTTGGGGCTCAGCTGTCCCCAGGGCTGGGGCCCAGGCCTAGCATGATGAGCTGCAGCAGAGACTCCTTGGTCCTTTAGGGCTCATCTGCAAAGGGACCCGATGCTGAGGCTCCGATCCCTCTCCACCATGAAGTTCTGTGATCACCCTACATGGGCCCCTGCTCACCCTTGCCCTGTCCCATGTGAATCATTCACCTGTGGGACCTCACCTGCCAACTCTGTGCCCAAAACCCTGCCAGATGGAAGGGGGCCGCTTTGAGAGCCACACCTTCCAGGAACAGGACAGCTGGCTGGTGTCAAACTCAGCAGAGTTTCTGAGGGGCCTCCACTTTGGTCCAGAACAACACAGCACAGACTGGGGTAGGGGACTAGTGACCTTTCTGGTTCTTAAGCACTTGGGGGGGTGAATTTACAATATAGGTCTCACCATGTAGTTCAGGCGGGCCTTGAGCTCATTGTGTAGCCCAGGCTAGCCTCAGACCTGTGGCAATCCACCTGCCCCAGCCTCCTGAGTGCTGGAATTACAAATGTGTGCCATATATGCTTCAGCACCTGTTTTTTTTTTTTTTTTTTTTTTCCCAGTAACAGGAATCGAACTCGGGACCCTGCACTTACCAGACAGATGCTAGTGCTGACTTTCAGCACTGTTTTAAGTGCTGAATCTGTGCCTCAAACTTTATTTTCTCTAATCCTCAAACAACCTTTATGAATAAAGGGATGTTGTGTATGTGTCGTGTGTTTGAAGTGAACACTAGGGCACACTTCAAGCGCATAGCCCTGTGCTTCCCAAAAGCACTCTTGCTCTAAATTTGCTAGGCCAGAGATTACTGCTTCAAAGCCCTGGATGTCGGTAGACCGGAAGCTGCAACGGATGGGCAGTGCGCAGGCGCAGTGTGGCTGTGGGCCTTCCTGGGGTCCCGCTAGCTCTTTGCCTTTCCTGGGAGGTGCAATCTAGTGCACCCCTCGTATAGCTTCCCAATATTTGTGACTTTTAATTCAGTCTTTAAATTTTTAATTTACATATAATAATTCAACATATTTACAAGCATAATGGCATATATGTGTGATGACCACTTTAGGGCAATTACCATTTCCCTCTCGAGCATTTATCATTCTTTGTGTGTGTTGTCAACCTCTGAACTCTCATCTTCTAGCTTTTTATTAGCTAAGAGGAGTGAGGGGCTGGTGAGATGGTTCAGTGATCTAAAGAGCCTGTTTAGGAAAGCTTTTTGTTTGTTTGTTTGTTTTTTATTCACTCATTTTTATGGCCCACTCAGCCCACCCCGAGGGCAGGGCTGGTGCAGCATGTGGTGCCGGGGATCAAACCGTGGTCCCTGAAGCCACCCAAGCTTCCCCAAGCAGGCACTTTACACCACTGAGCCATCCCGCCGGGCCATGTTTTTGTTTTTTTTGAGACAGGGTCTCACTACACAGTTCAGGCTGGCCTTGAGCTCACTTTTGTAGCCCAGGCTGGTCTCAAACTCGCACCAATCCTCCTGCCTCAGCCTCCCAAGTGCTGGGAGTACAGGTATGTGCCACATCGCCCAGCTCTAGGAAAGCTTGAGTAAGCAACTGCAGGTACTGCGGTTTGATCTCTGGCACCACATGCTGTGCCAGCCCCACCCCTAGGGCAGGCTGAGCCAGCCATAAACATAAAAAATAAAAAATAAAGAAGGGCCGGGCATGGTGGCACACACCTGTAATCCCAGCACTCGGGAGGCTGAGGCAGGAGGATTGGTGCAGGTTCGAGACCAGCCTGGGCTACAAAAGTGAGCTCAAGGCCAGCCTGAACTGCATAGCAAGACCCTGTCTCAAAAAGATCAAAAAGGGCTAGGGATATAGCTAGTGGGCATAGTGCCTGCCTGGTCAGTGTAAGGTACTGATTTCCCTTCCCAGTATCAAAAAAAAAAAAAAAAAAAAAAAAAAAAAAAAAAAAAAAAAAAAAAAAAAA
>PVJA010031582.1:0-12540 GCA_004027025.1 Myocastor coypus
CCGGCGTTGTTGGGCCTGGCCTTCAGGAGCGCTCTCCGATCCCTCATTCTTTTCCCCACTCTCACTATTCTGGTAATTCTGCTGGTAATTGCGTGGAGGACCCCTACGACGTGGATAGCGTCTATAATGGTTACGGTCTGCTGCGTATTTACTGCCTTGAACTGGAACTCCACCAGGGCCTGTAACATTTGCTGCCTCCACACCCTTTTCTCCTTCAACAACATCAAACTCCACAGTCTCTCCATCTCCTACACTGCGAAGGTCCTTCCTGGGGTTATTCTTCTTTATGGCAGTCTGGTGTACAAATACATCTTCCTTGGTGTCATTGCTGTTGATGAAGCCATATCCGTTTCTTACATTGAACCATTTTACTGTTCCCAAAACCTTCGTTGCAATGACTTTCTTGTCCCCGCCGGCAGGCACTGCCGATGTGAGGCCGCCTGGGCCGCCGCTCCCTGCGCCGCTGCCTGTGGTGCCGGGCTTGGTGTCAGCAGCGCTGAGGGCGGGGGCGGCGGGGGCGGCGGAGGGGGCGGTGGGTGGCTGCTGGGTCTCGGCCTCGCTGCTCGTGGTTGCGGTGATGGTGACTGGGGCCGGCTGCGGCAGCTGCAGCTCCTCCCGGGGTGTGATGGTAACTAGGCCGGCGGCGGCGGTGGTGCTGCTCAGGGCTCTCTGGGGTCCGCTCTCCGCTCCCGCTACCGATCGAACTCGGCATTAAGGATTTTGAAATGTATCCTTTGAAAATTTCACAAGAACTTATTTGCATATAACTCATTAATATCAATGATAAATTTAGAAACCTCCCAGAACTTTCTTTAAGGCACTCTTCATTTCTTTATTCCGGAGGCTGTATATGAGGGGATTGAACAAAGGGGTCAAAACCGAGTAGAACAATGTTGTGAACTTCTGCATACCCTTTGCTTGTCCTGACCCTGGACTTACATATGTCAGCATGACTGAGCCATAGAAGAGACACACAACAGCCAGATGTGAGGAGCAGGTGGAGAAGGCCTTCTTCCGGCTAGCAGAGGAGGGCGCCTGAATAACAGCTCTCAGCACCAGAGTGTAAGAACTTGTAATATAGAAAAAGGTAGCAAAGATGAGGAGAGAGCTCATGGTGCCACATATCAGGACAGTGCCTGGGATTGGAACACAAGCTGAAGCCAGGCCCAGCAGGGGACCAAGGTCACACAGGAAATCATCAATTACATTTGGCCCACAAAACGGCAGTTGACTAACAAGTATCACTGGAATCAAAAACCAGAGGAAACCATAGATCCAACAAAAGCTGACCAAGCCATAGCAGAACTTTGTAGTCATGATGTTGGGGTAATGCAGGGGGTGGCAAATTGCCAGGAACCGGTCGTAGGCCATGATGGAGAGAAACAGACACTCTGTTGTGCCCAGAGAGAAGAAGAAGTACAACTGGAGGAGGCACCTAGTGAAGGAGATAGTTTTGGTGATTGAGAGAAAGTTGAGCAGCATGTTGGGCACATCGGAGTTGACATAGCAGATCTCCAGGAAGGAGAAGTTTGCCAGCAGAATATACATGGATGTGTGGAGCCGGCGGTCCTGGTGCACTGCACATATGATGGCCATGTTTCCAGATAGAATCAGGAGATAGGTCACAAAGAATATGGAGAAAAGGAAGTTCTGTATTTCACAGCTACTAGGGAAGCCCAAGAGGATGAAATAATTCACAGAATGAGAGGTATTTCTGTCTCTGAGTGCATTTCCTTCCATCCTGCAAAGATTGCCACATGAATTACATATCTATGAGGAGTTTTGCCTTGGGATTCCTCCCCAGCTGAATGATCCCACTTCCCTGGTCACATGACAGGGGTCTGGACCAGCATTCCCTCTTATCAAAATATTGTTGCTAAGCTATGCTTCCATATGGTTATATTGACTTACAAGTCATGTATAAATCACTGCCATCAATATAATAATCAAGACTATTTGAAAACATTTTCCTCAAATACAAATAGGTATTTGAATATACAGTGTCTGTAATCAATAGATTTCCTGGTGCACCCAGCTTCTGAGAATAATGGCTTAGAAAATTCAGATTAGTGTCTATGGTAAGCCAAACAAGGTGTCAGCTTTTTCCTAAGTGACTCACCTACAGTTTTTGGAATTCACAGATTTATTGACTTGCACAGTTTTATAGACTAAGCAACATAGATAAGAGAACAAAGGGCACACCACATTACCATTTTAACCAAATGTTAAAAAATAACCAATAGAGTCAAAGTGATTATAAGCAAGGTGCAACTTGGTTGCATTAAGTTATGGTTGGGAGCTATTATTAATATCTATTTTCTTTCTGTAGGATGACCTTATCAGAATACACAGAGAATCTTTTGAAAGTCACAGTGGCAGGAAGCTGTGGGATCCATTAGGGTGGACCAACTAGTCCTTTTCAGACATCATGGATCTTGGCTTGAATCCTGGTTCTGTCATTTCATGATCAGAGCTTCCTTAATCTTGCTATCCAAGATTAATTATTTTCTGTATAAAATATGAATATTAATATGTATGTATTAAAGTTGTAAAAAGACTTGTGTAAAGCAGTATGCATAGTTTACAGTTTATAAAATGCTAAGAAATAAAAACATGTAAATTTCTCATGAATTATATTCCCTTTAATCCTATAAATCAATATAATTTTAAAATAATTCCATGGTCTTCTATATAAAAACCCAAAATAATCCACCAAAAGGTTTCAAGAATTAGTAACCAAATTCAGCAATGTAGTATGAGGCAAAATCAATGCACAAACAGCAATAGCATTTTTATACACCAAAAATAAAATCACTGAGAAAGAAATTAGGAAAAAATTACCATTCATGATAGCATTAAGAAATATGGAGCAGCTAAGAGTCAGTGTAACTAGGAAAGTGAAAGGCCTCTGTAGTGAAAGCTATGTTATTTGGTACCAAACTAAAATCAAAATAGAGCAAAAAAACTGTGGTTTGTGCTCAGTTACCTATGTTTCACTGTGCAGAATTTACTGGGTGCTGCCTTCCCACCAGCACCTCATTTCTATGGAAGAGAAAATGTACTCTTCAGAAAGGCATCTTAGAGAGCATAACCAGTGCGTATTTTCTTTGCCTTTCTTAGCCTCAAGGGGAGCCATGGCAGGGATTATCTTCATTTTGTATATTAGGATATAAAGGGCTCAAGTAGGTCAAATACTTGAAGTTCCAAACCAATAATTGAAGGAAAAATTCTTGCTTCTGGTTGGAATCTTACCCCTACTTTCTCTCTCTCTCTCTCTCTCTCTCTCTCTCTCTCTCTCTCTCTCTCTCCCTCTTTCCCTGTCTCTCTTTCCCTCTCTCTCTCTTTGTCAGTCTAAAGGACTTTCAGTGTAAACCTGCATAAATGGTCAATGTCCCTCAAGAAAAGTTCATGAAGCTAAACAACAAACCAAACTAAAACTAAAGCAAAGCAAAGCAAACCAAACCAAAAATCATCATTGATGCTTTAGATATTATATCATCTGAGGACAACTAGGTAGGATCTTTCTAGTATCACACAGATCTTACCACTTTGGTATAGTTTGTATGTTTGTTTAGTTTTAGTTGTACATGGCTATCTTATTTTTGAGGTAATAACAATTTAAAAAGCAGCAAGTCAGATTTCCACTTCAGAAATTGAGTTTAGATCATTCTCAGTTATGAGTATAAGATGGCATCAACTGGCCACTGAATATGAAATGTTCTACTTTTATAATGTTTTGGCAGTATTTCAGAATGAGGTAGTCTTTATGAAATCAGCTGAATTATGACAGGCAGAGCCATTAGCTAATAGTAGGATTATGTTAATCTTATTTGACTTTTGTGTCACACTAGCTCCTCTCAGATCACCTTTCATCCTTTTATTCAAAATAAAGTAATGATCTACAAAGAAATAGCATTGAGAAAAGTGTAGTAGAATATAAGCAATTGTTTTATCCTATTTGGGAGTATTACATTTTTTGCAGCCTTTAATTTATCACTATAATTTATTTTCAGTTAGGTATTGACCCTCTTTCACTTCTTTTTTGAGTCCCTATTTTCTATTCATGTTTTGTAGAATGGAAGCAGCACATTCAACAAACTATGTCCTAAGGACTCACTTGTGAGAATGGGACAACGTCCCTGATACACCTATTTTCTCAAGCACCCTGGCCCCTTAAAGTATTGAGACTGGCCTTCTATTTTCTTATTGGAATCATGCATTTTCATATTCACTGACCTCAGAAATATTAGGTCAGAATGGAACCTTAACAACCACATATTCTTTTTGGTCTCAACTCACTGGATCTTTAAAGTTGAAGGCTGGTAGTGATTTCCAGACTCTCTTCCAGCAGCTGCTAGAGGCCCTCTCTTCTATCTTCATCTGGTTAGTTGAAATAACTAAAGATAAAGAGTTAGTTATAGAGGTAGGGAAGATGTTATTTCTGATCAGCTTTCATTTTTAAAAGCTGCAAAAACCTTCCGTGTTGTCTCATATGTCCCAATTTTCAGTTATTGGTTTTGTTTCTAGCTTGGAAAGAAAATTACTCTTGTGCTCACCTCATGAACACACTGTAGGATTCTGAATATGTACTGTACTCTTTATCATCTCAACAGTTGGAGGGAAAAATAGAACCACAAAAATGCTGAGTAGCTAGTTCAAATGTATAGATATACAGATATTAATTAGCAGCATTAGCAACATTAATATCTTTCCATTATATTATACAGATGCTCAGAATAAGTGTTCACAATATTATTTAGTGTTTCAGGAGAAAGTTTTCTCAGTTCATGCAAAACATTCTATGTTAACGTCTAGTATTACTTATAATTGATATAGGTGGCTAAATTAAGAAATAGATGGTACAAAGGCAATGAATATGAGAATTTATTTCTGGAATATATTCTGGCTCATATCGCTACACATAAGGTTTATTAAATATTTTAAAGTAGAACCTTTTGGACTTTAAAACGTTAAAAACTGTTGCCTTTGTTAAATTTCAGATTTTTTTTTTTTAGAATTCTTTAAAGAAATCAGTACTAATTTGAAACTATATCTTTCTATTCTTTCAGCACTCTGAGATATAATTTATATGGGTCTGAAAACTCATTCTTGCTCAGGGGCCATGCTAATCTTCTCTGCATCATTCCAATTTTAGTATATGGGCTGCAGAAGTGAGCACTGAAAACTCAAGATATTAAAATACTCCAGCTTTACTTCATTGTTATGTGGGTTCTCTTTTGCATTTCTTCCTCCTTTGGAATACAGATTTTTCCACTGGCCTGTCTCAGACTAATGTCCCATTCTTTTTCACTCATTTCTTTGCCAACTCATATGTCCTGCAAACAAAGAGACTTTCACTACAGTGATAGCTGCAAATTCCAGTGTGTGTGGGGGGGGGAAGAGGGGTGAGGTGGGGTGGGGTGGGCAGGGAGATAGCTTCGTGGCGCAAGTGCCTGCCTGGCAAGTAAGTGCAAGGTCGTGAGTTTGAGTTTGAACCCCAGTCCTTGAAAAAAAAAAAAAAAAACTTGCTAATTTTTTAAGAGAAACCCATTGATTTTACTTCCCCAGTCTTCTGTTTCTACATCTCTTTCTCTCTTTCCTGCAGTTCCTTCTATGATTACAAAATGATTTGGAATTTCTGGAAAATACATAGTTTCAGTTCCTATATAATCACAAGGTTATAGCCCCGTGTGGTGGCTGCGGTTGGGCCCTGTGGCAGCCGAGGTGCCTGGGGTGGCAGCCGTGTGTGGGTTCCTTCTGAGTTGCAGCTGCAGCTAGCACAGCCCGCCTCATCTTCTAGGGAAGGATGAAGCGCAACCAGCCCGCAGGCACTGCCACCTACCACGCCTTTAACGTCTGCCAGAGGTAGTTTTCTCATTTACATATCGTCTCTGCGCTGTAGAATGGCTTCCTGCTTTGATTCCTTACTCAGTCTGTGCTCCTGAGAGTGCCTTTTCCAAACTGGCTTCATGGCCTGCTCAAAACCCTTGGGGGCAGTGCTGTCCAAAGTGGAGAGCTGACGCTGTCGG
Organism: Myocastor coypus; assembly: GCA_004027025.1. Lineage (NCBI taxonomy): Eukaryota > Metazoa > Chordata > Mammalia > Rodentia > Myocastoridae > Myocastor > Myocastor coypus. The sequence goes on from PVJA010031582.1 coordinate 6,030, forward strand.
TCTTCTCCGAGCTTCTATTCCTGTGGCTTCACAGCTGGCTGAGCCTCCAAGTGCTTCTACCTCAGCATCTTCTCCAATGCGGAGATCCGCATCGCATAGTGGTGATTTTGTCTGTCTACTGTGTCCTTGTGGGCTGAGCTAGGTGCCCATGGACGGCAGAAATGTGTATATAATAGAGAAAAACCCACTGCAAGCACGTGGTTCCACATCCTTGGGATGATGATCTGTACCTGACCATCTGGCCACCAGCATCAGTGCCACGTCGTTTTCAGAAATCTCAGGAGGAATAAGTCAGGAATGGTCTTTCATGACATCACAGGATCCCTTTTGGAGACTGATTCAAACTGATTTGCTTAGGGGAGCTGATGATCCACAATTTCATGGCTGTCACCTTTGGTTTCTACAACTTAATTTGGTGGCTGGTAGTGAAATATATCTCCTTCAGCCAGGCTCTCTGCTTTCCTCAGCCACAAATGCTACCAAAGCAAGTTCATCTCCTATCCAAAGCACAGGAAAGCTTTTGTCTCCTTTTTGGTTTAAGACAATATCAGTCATAAAGAATGCCAGCGAGGTGACAGTGTGAAGTCGGAGACTCCACTGCAACTTCTGCATGACTGGTTGAAATTTTCTGTTCCACTTTCTCAAAAAGAATTTCATTGTATAAGCAGAACAGGTCTCTCAAAAAGATGACTCTTCAAAATGTCTTCAAAGAAGAAATGATTTGGTAGAGCTATGGTGCACTATTTGATTTCTGCATTGCTTTACAGAGCCAACCAAGCAGCCAAATGTAGGTAAGATTCTCCAAGCTGCCTCCCAAGCACACTCACCAGGAGGACAAACAGCCTGTCCCACAGACATACACCACAGAAGAGACCAGATAACTGGGGATTGCTTGTTGGCCATCGTGAGCTGGACTACATAATGAGGGATCTAGTAGGTACTAGATAAATAGTTGTTACATTTCCATAAAATCGAAGTGGACTTCGAAAATAACATTAAGCTGGGTGAGGTGGTCCCTGCCTGCAGTCTCAGCATATAAAAAATTAAATGAAACTTTTAACAAATGCCTCTTTTATTTTTATATGTTTTTCAGTGTAATGGGTGCATATACTATAGACTTGTATACCTGCATAGTCAAGAATTTTAAATCAGAAATATTAGTCTTTTTCAATAAAATTAAAGGACATGTTAAAGAGAAATTTTTATGTATAACATGAGAATTAAATCAATTATCTTGGGGCTGGGGAGATAGCTCCATGGCACAAGTGCCTTCCTGGCAAGAGCAAGGTCGTGAACTCAAACCCCAGTCCCGCCAAAACATAAATAAATAAATAAATAAATAAATAAATAAATAAATAAACAAATAATCTTGACAGATGAAGATTGTTAGTTTAAATATGAAAAATATAATTTTCCTTTGTCTTTTACACTATCAAAAATTAATTCTCATGATATCATATGAATAATCAATTTTAATGAATGTGCAGTACAGTGATACTCAGAAAAATTGCTGGAGCAACTGCATAAATATGTATTTTTTTTCTGGTAGAAAATTTAGATACAACTAGAACTTTCAAACATTTATATTTACTAACTAAAACTTAGGTATTTACAAAAATGAGTAGTTAACCATGCAATTGCTGAAGAACTTCCTGTAGAGCATATTAACATGAAGATTCTGGCTCAAAAGGAATAGATGGGTCCAGTAGTCCAAATTTCTAAGAAATATGATAATATTGATTCTTTGAGTAGCAAAAGTTTATATTATTCATTGTTCTTTTTAGAGTTCTTTAATAGCAAAATTTTATGTAGGTTTTTTTTTCTTTTTTATACCTTTCCACAGAATTAGTAAATAATATAAAAGAAGAGAAAATTTCCTGGGGAAAAAATAAAGCCTTAATAGTAGTGTTAAAAATCAGATAATGTTATAACTTTCTTTTTTATTGATGTCTAATTTCTTCCTTGAGAAATCTATATTATATTTTTACTCCCAAAAAATAACTATGAATATTGATCCTAAAGATATTTACTCTTTGAGCTCTTTCACCTTTCCTAAGCACTTTTTTTGGTTGTCTGCCTTTTGTGGAACGTTCTGAGTGCTGAAACACTTCCTGTTCAGGACGTGTCTGACTTACCATGTAGGCTGCTATCATCCTTTCATTTGCTGCTTAGATTTAAAGACAACAAACTCAGCCTCTGTGCTATCCAGGGTTTAGCAGAAAGAAAAAAGAATTTCCAGCAGAATGCTTTAGAGGCTATATATTACTTTAAGTGACTAATATCCTTTCAAAAATGTAGGCAAGAATCAGAAATCAAGTTTAAAAAGTGGAACACCACAATAATAGGACTGATAGCCATCATCTTTTGGAGAAAAATTTGTATTGTTACCCTTCTGTCATTGAAGGACTCATATCTTCAGTCTAGTTTTCTGCCCTAGAGAAATAAAAAACAAAATGGCATTAGTTTGCAATTTTAATTATTTAGATTTCATTTTAAAAAGACTATTGAAAGTTCACAAAACTATGGCAATACTGTGGCAGAAAGGATTAAGTGAACATAATATAATTATTTTTCATTTAATTTCTCTTTTGCCTTTCCTATAGATGCAATCTGAATGTAGTGGCTTCTTTTAAAGCTAGAAACCTTAAGGTAAAATGATACATTCTTAAATTCACATTTCCATGCGGAAAATATAGTGCATATTTGTATTGTTCCACATTCCTAAAATATGGACATCTGGCTTTCATCGAAGAAGCTCGTTCAGGCACTGACTGGGAATAAGGAAGGATGTATGCAGAAAAACCCTTGCTTCTCTCCAGATCCTCTGCATTTCCAAGTCCTTTCCCTTGTGCTTCCACCTTAAATGTATTTGGTAGTTTTTTTCTGGTTAGAAAAGATATAGTTCTTTTCCACGAACTCCCCATCCTCCCTCTAGTAGCCCTGATAGCGAAAGTTTGCATTTTTCACTTGTCCCTGGTGAAAACATTGCTCAGCTAGAGCAAGCTTCCCTTGTGGGATGGGGGTGGGCATGGTGGGGTGGAAATGGACTCTCTTGGCTTAGATTGCTGGGACTCAATGGACATTACCCCAAGGACTTATGTTTTGCTGAGTTTATTGGAAATACCTGGCTGACATTTTCTCAAATTAGACCAAGGGTTCTACTGTGTCTGCACAATACTATGCTTTGATTAAAGAGAAGCCTGCTTTTCTTATTGTTTTGTTTAGTGAAATTCTGTATGATTTCTAATATTTTTTTCCTTTTACTATCTTGCATTGTCTTTAAAAAAATAATTTAAAAAACAGGCGCGGTGATGCACGCCTGTAATTCCAGCTCTTGGGAGGCTGTAAACAGGTGGATCACTATGAGTCCTACCTAGTAGTAAGACCCTGAACACCCTTCCCTAAAAATACAACAAACAAAAAATAAAACAAAAAGCCCAGAGGCATATTTTGATTGCTTATTTTATAATTCATTACTTAGATCCAAAGTAATGCTCATGGCTGCTCTATTATTTTTGCCATGTAAATATTAGCAGTTCGTATTTATTCTAAGGTTTTTATATACCAGGTATAGAGATTAATAACTTTGATGTAGTAACACATTTAATTCATATAATAGTTCAGTGAATTAGTTTTAGCTCTTATTTTTACTTTAAAGATAAGGTCTTGAAGCTTAAATAAGTGAATTAATTTGTTTAAGTTCTCACATCTCACAAAAACAAAGGCCAATATCTAAATTCAGCTCCGTCTAAGAGAGGAACTTGATGATGAACTATTTATTCCAGATCTGGACTTGAAAGTAAAGGAAACAGTATTTACTCCATGCGTTCTTATATGCATCATTTTATTTAATTATTTCTGGGTGCCACTGCTACAATTTTTTTTTCTGTGCAGGGTCTCACTATGCAGCTTGGACTAGTAGTGATCCTCCCATTTTCTGTCTCCCTAGTGCTAGAATTACAGGTGTGCACCACCATAACCTAACTCCATCATCAGCTCAGCGTGCCCAGTGGCAGTGCCAGCGATTGAATCCTGGCCCGTGTGCTTGCCTAATCAACTGCTTAGTCTGCTTAGCTATCTTGCCAGTCCTTGAAATTTTTAAAAGTCAGGCTTTTAATTTTGATTATCAAACTAATGTGTGTTTATTGAAAAATGTGGAAGGGTCAGAAAAGTGAAGAAATAACAAATATTTTAATAGTCACATAAGTTTAGAGGAAAAAAATGGAATGGTTTCAATGCCTTGGTGCCTAGCCATTTCTCTTTTTTTTGAACCATTTTATTGAACTTACAGTATAACATTCTATTTATGCAAATAACTTTCCATGTAATTAAAATTTTAATTAATTTTAAAGTTGTCTAGCAGTATGTCAGGGCATTTTATTGTTTTCAATTTTAACACAATAAAGCTTGGACTTAAATGTTTAATTTTAGAATATTGATCTACAGTACATTACTTAAAAGAAAAATAAGAGGTAAAAATATGTATAATTCAATGTTGACGACATCATAATTATCAAATTGCTTTCTAAAAGGTATTCTCAAAAATTATGTCTTTTGGTATCTTCAGTATTGTGTGAATAGCATTTAAAAAATTCATCTTAGGGCTGGCGAGATAGATCAGTGGACTAAGCACGTGCTTAGTCAAACACAGGGGTGGGGGTGAGGTCGGTTAGGGTGGGATGGGGAAGTTGGGGGTGTCAACCCCTGGCACCACATGCCATGCTGGACCCACCCTCGAGCACCCTGAGCTGGGAAGGCTGGAAACAGGAGGATTACTAGGTGTCTGAGCTGAATAGTGAGATTCTGTACCTAATACATTAAAAAAAATTCATCTCTACATCCAAAGAATAAACACATTTATAGCTTATCTTTAAGTTTGCATTCTTTTGGTTCCTAATTATGTCAGTCTTTATAATATTTGTCTTTTATATTTCTTTTTAATAAATAGTTCGTTTTTTCTCTATTGTAAATCAAGTATTTCATATTATCCTCAAATTTTCTGCATTCTGTATATAGTAAAAATATTAATTCTTTTCATATGTCTCAAACTATTGTTTAATTAAATTTGTTTTTAAATTTTTACTTATAAAATTTTTGATATGTATATTTTTAAAATGATAATGCTTTTAAAACTTAACCCCACTGTGAGGACAGAAATTTAATAATGAAAGATTTATTTTAGAAAGTGATATTTTAGAAGTTCTATAAATAACAGACGAAAGTACATTTAAGTAATGAAAGTTGGGATTGCCAGGTATGTTTAGGGTAGCAAGTTGCTCTTAAATAGGGGGATCTGAGTAGGTTTCACTAGGACCATGATATTTTGGACAAAAACTGAAGGAAGTAGAGATGTTAGTTCACAAAACTGTTTTTTGAAGAGGTACTGCAAATGGAGAAAAGCACTACAACAAAGGCTGTGATATGAGCATATGCACTTATAAAGAAAAGCAAGGCAGCCAGGCTGGCTTGAGGCAGGGTAAGTGAGAAGGAAAAACATAGGGGAGGCCAGAGAAGTAACAAAGGTGGAGGGCTGGTGGGGATGTTTCAGTGACTTGAGCTTTTGGTCTGAGTAACATGGAAAATGGAGGATTTAGGGCAAAGGAGAGATAAGGTCTGATTTGCACTTTTAGATCTTTTTTTTTTATTTCAAAGAGAAAAATGTAGAGTCCCAAAACAAGTTTAAAAGACATTAGTAATGGTTAATATATTGTATATTGTTTCTTCAAAGTAGTTGCTTGGATCATAAGATACAGACATGAAAGATTAATCAAACAATGTAAACACAAACAATTCTTTTTAAGGAACTAATAGAAATTAGTATGTTTATCTTGGTTATCTTTTGGTGTATATATAGTCATATTTTTCTTTTCCTTTCTTTCTTTTCTCTTTTCCCCATACCAATTACTCTTTCATGTTGAACAATGTCTTCCTCTTTCACAATATCTATTGTATATTTTGGTTCTAGAAGATCATTTTTGATGTTGAGCGGAAAATGAACTCTAGAGGAATCCATAGAAGTAGAACATCTTAGAAAGCTACTTCTGTCATTTTGGCAATAGGATGGTGGAGCAGAGAAGGCAGTAGTGAGAGAGGCCAAAAAAAGGTGATATTTTGACTATGCCTGGGGTAGAGCTGGAAGGATTTCACTATTATTATTTATACTTTAGGTTTCTCATGTAGAAGAAATCATGTAATATTTAAGCTGTGTGTCTGACTGATTTCACATTATACTTTCAGTGTACATACATTTTATGACCAGTGACACATATTATCTTTCTTTATAGCAGAGGAAATACCCAATTGCATATAAATGTCACATTATTATTATTATTATTATTATTATTATTATTATTATTATTATTATTATTATTTTTGGTGGCACCACGGATCAAACTCAGGCCCTTATGCTTTCCAGGCAAGCACTTGTTCCACAGAGCTATCTCCCTGGCCATAAATACCACATTTTATATGTCTTCATTTATCAGTGAGCATTTAAGTCTGTTTCCAGAAC
>PVJA010031582.1:12640-24909 GCA_004027025.1 Myocastor coypus
AGGCTGGTCTCGAACTCACACCAATCCTCCTGCCTCAGCCTCCCGAGTGCTGGGATTACAGGCGTGCGCCACCACGCCCGGCCACTTGTATTTCTTTATAGTCATTTTCCCAGTTTGTGGAGTGGGATGCTGAATTTTGAGTTCACTTTACTGAGCTTTAAGTATAATGTATTGAATAGGCATGAGGAGAGACAGAGGCAGGAAGATTTGGCAACAAATCAATTGCAAATCCTTCTTATTTGCACTGTCCCTTTGTAGAGTCCTTCACTGTAGCTCCTTCATGTGAGGGTGGGTGGGTTGGTTAAGTGCATAGGCAAGGACCTGAATAAAAATCTAATAGATCAATAAATAATAGCAAGAATTACAAATGAGATTTATCAAATCAAAAAGATTTCTGTATAACAAAGGAAATAACAGGACAAAGAGAGTGCCTGCACAATAGCTACATAACTCAAAACTCCCAAAGAACAAATAATCCAATAAAAAATCAGCAAATAAATTGAATAGATAATTCTCAAATAAGAAATATAAATAGCCATTTGTAATATGAATAAATGACTAACATTTGTAGTATCAGAGAAATACAAATCAAAATGACCATTAGATTCCATCTCACCCTAGAGAAAATGGACATCATAAAGAATACAGGAAATAATAGATGCCAGTGAGAATGTGGAGGAAATAGATACCCAGTACACTGTTGATGGGAAAGTGAAAACATCGCCACTATGGAGATCAACATGGAAGTGCTCAGTAGACTCAACATGTAACTTAGCTGTCATATGATTAAGCTATACCATTCTTTGTCATACAATGGATAAGTGAGAGTGTATTAGATATATGCCTGCATGTGCATGTATGTGTCTTGTTGCATAATTTATAATAATGAAGATATCAGCCTCGGTCCCCATTGATGTTTGAGTGAATGAAGAAATGTGGCATTTATTTACACTGTAGTGTTATTTATTTGTAAAGAAGAACAAAACTGTGTCATTTTCAGAAAATGTGATGGGAGTGGAGATCATCCTGTTAAGTAAAGTAAGCCAATTTCATAAAGACAAATATCACATACAATTACATTTATATGGAAAGTAGGGAAAAAATGAAACGTGGAAGTAGAAAGGAGACTATTACAAAAGAAGGAGGAATGGATAGGGAAGACAGGGGTTTTAGATAGTCACAGATGAAAACAAAATATACATCCAAAGATATATAACATGGCGAAGATATGTATCCAAACTACATAAACAACTATTAAAACCCAACAATACAAGAATGAACAACTTGGCTTGAAAATGGGTAAGATAACTACATATATGCTTCACCCAAGCAGATATACAAATGGCAAGTAGACAAATGAGAAGACGTTGTATATTATGTCATTAAAGATTGCAAAGTAAAAGAACAATTAGAGGCCATGTCACATCTATTATACTAATCTATTAGCAGATCTAAAACACTAATTCTGGTTAGAATATAGGGTAAAAGGAGTACTCATTTATTACTGACATGAGTGTAAAATTGTATAATCATTTTGGAAGATAGGGGAGAGGTTGTTTATAAAACTAAATATATAGTCATTATGATCAATTGAGTTTCATATAGGAAAAAGTGGCTCCTATTGGGGAAAGAGGCTTTATTAAACTTAATAGGTTATTTTTCTAAAGGCAGTTTTGCTTCTATAGTTAGAATCTAAGGTTAGAGCCATTAGAAAGTCAAAGGAGTGAGAAGCCAGGGAAAGGTGCTGGGCATACAATTACCATAAGAATTGATCAGAGTTCAGAAAGCATGGATGTATTAAGCACTTTTTACTCATTGCTGGGACAAATACCCCACACTCAAAATGAAGGAAGGAAAGGTTTATTAGCTCACAGTTACTGGAGGTTTCAGTCCATGTTCGGCTGGCCCAAGGCTGAGTGGAGCAGGGCGGAGAGCATCCAGTTCATGTGGCAGAACAGCAACAAAATGGTGACAGAGGTACCCAATCAAACAGGGCAGCAGAGCTACAGCTCTAGTCTGTCTCTCTGTCTCTCTTTTTATTCCTATCAAGCTCTCTGCCTTAGGATATCTGTCCTAGACCACACCCATAGTCCCAGCCCTACTTAGTAATCCCATCAGTATTAAAACACATAATCCCAGGGATCATGGATCAAGTCTCAATCTATAGAAGTTTCCGCCCAATAAGTACATGAGGCTTTGGGGAGACAACTAGGCATAAACCATAACATTCCACCCCTGGACCCCCAAAGTCTCATACATATCCCTTTTTACAAAAGACACTTTTAGTTCATCTGGAAGAGTTGCCAAAGTCCCAACAGCTTCAGCATTGCTGAAAAGTCCAAATCCCAAGTCTCCAAGATCCAAGGCAAACTCTGAACTGTGAGTCCCTACACAATAGAAAAGTTAAACATATCCAACATTCAAAGGCATAAGATAAACATTACAATTCCAGAAGTTGCAAACAACAGGGTAATACAAAACATTAGGACCAACACATGTCCAAAATCCAGCAGGATAAACATTAAATCCCGTAGTTCCAACTGGAGCTTCCAAAGCAGTCTGCACTGAGGTGTGAACATCATACAACTCAGCTCCTACAGCACTCTTGGTGGTAATTCCCATGGCTTCTCTCCTAGGCCGGCTTTGTTCCCTCCTAGCATGATTCACGTTCCTGGCTTTTCCAAACTTCTGGGGTTTCCACTGAACAGACTTCTCACACCCAGCTTTACACACTTCCCTCTCAGGGTCACACTGCCTGGCCTCCCAGGCCTTCTTCTGAAATCAAGGTGGAAGCCTTCTTAACCTCAGAATTCCCACATTCTGCATACGCCTGTGTGGATAATGCCAAGGGTTGCTGCCAGCTGGAGCAGTATCCAGGCTTCCTTCTGTCTTGGCTGAAGGGGTCAAGGGACTAGATCGCTGAACACTCTGACCCTGATTCCAAAAAACATATTCGCCATGCTGGTGCCATTTTGGAACCTGGTTTGGCTGCTGCCGCCATTCTGGTACTTGGGTCTCTGAGGTTTTCTTCTCAAGGCAAAGCCTCTCTCCCTTGTAATTCTGAGGCTGCAAAGGGTGAAGAGGTGCCACCTCTTGTGATGCCCTCAGGCCATCCTTTTGATTCTCTGGTTCCTTCCCAGCAATGGAGATCCTTTTAGTTCCATCTTTGCAGTCCACAGCTTTCCTAATGCTTCCTTTCTGGCCAAACTCACATTTTAAATCATCCTTTTTGGCTCTTTGCTCTTGATTTTCAGTGTAAATCTGGCTAAAAGCTGCCAATAACAACCACACCATTGCCCCAATAGTTTGCTGCTTTGAAATGTCTCTTGAAAGATTAATCAGTCTGCCATGCTTAATCTCAGTCTTAGGCAAAGTCTCTGGGCATGAGCAAAATTCCAAAACACTTTCAGCCAATCCATAGCACAAATCATCTGGAGTCCAATGACCAATGCTGTCCTTTTTTTTCCAGCAGACACCTCCTCACCCTGGTCTTTACAGGCAGGCCTTCTGTCAGTCTTCTGGTCCAAGCTCTGACCAGAATCACGCAAGCTGAATAGCCAAAGCTGTTCTAGCACTGTTTTTAGCCGACATCTCTGAACCTTTCCTATCTCTTCCCATAAGCCATTTCCAAAAGTTTATAATCCATATGGTCAGGTTAGTCACAGCATCGGCCCCACTTCTCTGTTACCAAATTCTGTAGTAGGCACTTTTTACTCATTGCTGGGACAAACACCTGACACTCAAAATGAAGGAAGGAAAGGTTTATTTAGCTCACAGTTATGGGAAGTTTCAATCCATATTCGGCTGGCCCAAGGCTGAGTGGAACAGGGCGGAGAGCATCCAGTTCATGGCGGCGGAACAGCAGCAAAAATGGTGGCAGAGGCAGCCAACCAAACAGGGCAGCAGAGCTACAGCTCTAGTCTGTCTCTCTGTCTCTCTTTATATTCCAATCAGGCTCTCTGCCTTAGGATATCTGCCCTAGACCACACCCATAACCCCAGCCCTACTCAGACCAGTAATCCCATCAGTACTAAAAGACGTAATCCCAGGGATCATGGATCAAGTCTCAAAATATAGAAGTCCCTGCCCAATGAGTACATGAGGCTTTGGGAGGACAACTAGGCATAAACTATAACAATGGAGTAAGCCAGAAACATGAAAGATCAAAGTAAGAGATCCACCTCCCTCACTCCTAACAAAATGCAAAGGAGACAAGAGGCAGCCACCTAAGGGTTCTTATTTGATATGCAAAAGACAGATACACACGTACATATACTTATATTCTCACATTAACATCACTGTATTATTTTACCAGGTATACACCTGTTTCCCTTTACTTAATAATTACTTCTAAGCTACTTTTCTATAAGGCTTCCCAGTACTTACTTATCCATCCCAAATGGGTAAGAAAGAATCAAATTCCAGAAAGAATGTAGAAGGAGGTATACAGGTTAGGGGTCAAAGACAGCCAGAGGGCCATTCAGATTAGAACAACTTCCATGTGCCCACATGGTGGATAGAGGGAGACTTACAGTCCTAAATAAAATGATTCAGAGACAAGGGCTCAGGAATCATCTTTCTGATGTCCCCTATTGTTTTACAGTAGCTGTGTATCTTCTCTTTTTTCTATCTTTCCCCAAATAAATCATGTTTCTTAATTTTAAACTATGCCTCATTAACTGTTTATTGGTGCTGAAAGTTTACAATTCTATTATCTACATGGCCCAGTGGAGCAGCAGTACACACATCCCACCTCAATACTCACTTGTAATTACCCAAATGAGCTTGAAACCTTATTCTCACAAAAGCTGAATCCAGATGTTCATGATAACTTTATTTATAATTGCCATCACTTGGAAGCAACCAACAAATCTTCTATAGGTGAATGGATCAACTATGGCATACCCAGATAGTAGGGTATTATCCACCACTAAACATAATGAACTATCAAGTTAAGAAAACAAATGAAAGAACTTTAAAATATTTTAAGTGAAAGAATCCAGTTTGTAAAGATTACCTACTGTATGACTCCACAGACATGATATTCTGGAAAAATGGAAAACATAGAAATCACAGAGAGATCTATGATTATCGGTGGTTGGTGGGGAAACAGAGTTGAACACACAGATAATAAAGGAGTCTTTGAGATAATAGAATTATTTACATTTCAGAACATTAAAATTATTCTACATAAGGGGTAATGTGAGGTAGAGAACAAGTGAGACCTCTGGACTATTGTAAAGGTAACAGCATGGAATGTACTGTGTCAGGGTACAGGCAAACAGGTAAAAAGGGGTTCTAGAGAAAGCAAAAAAAAAAAAGTTGACTTGGATCATAGGACTTGAAAGAAGGCAAGGGACATTAGATGGAAAGATCTTAGTTAACATTAGCAGACAATGATGAAAATATGTAACATAACCATTGTTAAATTTAAACAAAAAATTAAATTAAATTAAAGAAAAACATTAGCAGACAAAGTTCTCTGGTTGTGTTGTGCCTCAGTGGACAAAGGTCTTGAAGTATCCTGTGTAAATGTTTAGGAGTCTTCAGATGTCCAGATGTTTGGAAGACTAAATGATCCGTCTTCTCACCTTCACAATATCCTGTGTGTGCTGATGGCGTCAGTGTTGAGTTGACAACAGCATCTCAGCTGACGGACAGGTAAGCTATCAGGTGAGTCATGCTCAAATCAAGCTTTACATTCTATGCAATACTATCAAGTAATAGTAAAATCATTCTCTAATGATAACACTTATTCTTTATTAATTTGATTGCATTTTTTGAAATAACTGATTTTAGATTTGGTCATAGTCACTGATGCTTATTATATACACTAAAACTATGGAAGCAGACACAGTACCATTATGTTTACTACAACCTGAAAATCAACAATCAAATGATCAGAAAAAGGAAGATAGAGGAATACTAGTTATGGGATGCATGGCTACCTTTTTCATTGTTTATGTTGTTATTTATAGTGACAGAAATGTGTAGCATAGTTATGTTGAAGTTTGATTTTCTAAAGGAAGCTGATCTGACCAAATTGCATTTGTTTTCCGAATAGTAGTTCTCAAGGGAGTTTCCTGAATGGATAGAGTGAATATTTTAGGGTCAGAAAATTCCTTAGAAACTCTGAGGTGGTGATACTTGCAGGAAGTCAGAGACTACTTAAATTGTATCCTTCTGAGGATTCATAAAAAAAAAAAGAATTGCACATCCTCCAGAGCCATCAGGATGTCCCTTAGTGTTATTTTTTGTGGGTCCTCAGGAGAAATCAAATATATTCAAAGGGAATAACTATAATAAGTAGCCCAGTCAGAGCCAGAAGTGATTAAGTATGAGAAATTAATACTTTCTCCTGCAGAAAAAAAAAACCCTTAAAATTCACTGAAGGTCAGATGTATCTCAGCATGGTGAATGTAAATGAATCTTCCTGTTTTAGTGTACCTTTCACATAATATATGACTAGTGAAAGAATGTTGAATGAATGGATATCTTGAATAAGTCACATGAATAGCATTTCAGTTTGCATGGTGTATCATTTGTGACAGGCACCATTAATGAATTCTTTCATAAAATTGCCATGAGAAATGGTCAATGTCTGAGGTAATAGTTACGCTAACTACTCTGATTAGATACACAGTATATGTGTACCAAAATGTCAGATGCTATCCCCTAATATGTATAAATACTCTGTGTTCATTAACAAGAAAAATATGCTTTTAAAGTTACCAAATGACTGCTTGTTACTTTGAAAAATTCCAAACATATGAGGAAATACATCTCAGCAAAAGTTTTCATGTGTCTCAAACTTTTCATTCTGTCCAAAAAATTCCTGAGGAGCCCTTCCTGGGGCGCCGACCCCGCCCGCCTGCCTGCTAGCTTGCCTGCTCTGCACCACGCAGGAGAAGGTGCAGGGGACGCGGAGGGGCGGGAGGCGCGCAGCCCCAGCCCGCTCCCTCTCCAGCGTTAGCGCTGAGGCCATGGCCAAGGACTACAGTGACAAGGACGAGGGCCGATCTCCCGGCTCCACTCGGCTGACCGGCTCCTGGGTGTGCAGGCAGGGAGGCGAGATGGAGCGATAGGGAAGATGTGTGTGGATTCCATAGGGTCAGAGAGCGTGCCTATTGCAATCAGAAGACCCCAACTGTAGCGGCAGAGATGGATGAACAGGCTCTTTTAGGGCTAAATCCAAATGTCGATTCTGACTTTAGACAAAGGGCCCTGGCCTATTTTGAGCAGTTGAAGGTTTCCCCAGATGCTTGGCAGGTGTGTGCAGAAACTCTAGCCCGGAGGACATACAGTGATGATCACATAAAGTTTTTCTGCTTTCAAGTATTAGAACATCAAGTTAAATACAATAGTGGACCTAAATCCAAGGGGAGTAGGTCTGTACCTCCGCATTCTCATGGCTATTGACTCCGAGTTGGTGGACCGTGATGTGGTTCACACATCAGAGGAGGCCTGTAGGAATACGCTCATAAAAGATACCATGAGGGAACAGTGCATTCCAAATTTGGTGGAATCATGGTACCAAATCTTACAAAATTATCAGTATACTAATTCAGAAGTGACATGTCAGTGCCTTGAAGTGGTTGGGGCTTACGTCTCTTGGATAGACTTATCCCTTGTAGCCAATGATAGGTTTATAAATATGCTGCTAGGTCATATGTCAATAGAAGTGCTACAGAAAGAAGCATGTGACTGTTTATTTGAAATTGTAAATAAAGGAATGGACCCTGTTGATAAAATGAAGCTAGTAGAATCTTTGTGTCAAGTATTACAGACTGCTGGGTTTTTAGTATTGACCAGGAAGAAGACATGGACTTCTTCGCCAGATTTTCTAAGCTGGTTAATGGAATGCAACAGTCACTGATAGTTAGCTGGACTAAATTAATTAAGACTGGGGATATTAAAAATGCCCAAGAGGCACTACAAGCTATTGAAACCAGTGGCGCTGATGTTGCAGCTGCTCATTCATGAGGATGATGACATCTCCTCTAACATAATTGGGTTTTGTTATGATTATCTTCATAATTTAAACAGCTTATGGTGCTCTCAGATCAACAAAAAGCTAATGTAGAGGCAATCATGTTGGCTGTTATGAAAAAACTGACTTACGATGAAGAATATAACTTTGAAAATGAGGGTGAAGATGAAGCCATGTTTGTAGAATATAGAAAACAGCTGAAGTTATTATTGGACAGACTTGCTCAAGTGTCACCAGAGTTACTGCTAGCTTCTGTTCAGAGAGTTTTTAGTTCTACCCTTCAGAATTGGCAGACCACATAGTTTATGGAAGTTGAAGTTGCAATAAGATTGCTGTATACGCTGGCAGAAGCTCTTCCGGTATCTCACGGTGCACACTTCTCAGGGGATGTTTCGAAAGCTAGTGCTTTGCAGGATATGATGTGAACTTTGGTGACATCAGGAGTCAGTTCCTATCAGCATATGTCTGTGACACTGGAATTCTTTGAAACTGTTGTTAGATATGAAAAGTTTTTCAGTTGAACCTCAGCACATTCCAAATGTACTAATGGCTTTCTTAGATCACCGTGGTCTACGGCGTTCTAGTGCCAAAGTACGGAGTAGAACTGCTTACCTGTTCTCTAGATTTGTCAAGTCTCTCAATAAACAAATGAATCCTTTCATTGAAGATATTTTGAATAGAATACAAGATTTATTGGTCCTTTCTCCACCAGAGAATGGATACCAGTCCTTATTGAGCAGCGATGATCAACTATTTATTTATGAGACAGCTGGAGTGCTTATTGTCAGTAGTGAATATCCTGCAGACAGGAAGCAAGTATTAATGAGGAACCTATTGACTCCACTAATGGAAAAGTTTCAAATTTTGTTGGAAAAATTAATGCTGGCACAAGATGAAGAAAGGCAGGCATCTCTGGCAGACTGTCTGAACCATGCTGTTGGATTTGCCAGTTGAACCAGCAAAGCTTTCAGCAATAAGCAGACTGTGAAACAGTGTGGCTGTTCTGAAGTCTATCTGGATTGCTTACAGACCTTCTTGCCGGCCCTAAGTTGTCCCTTACAAAAGGATATTCTCAGAAGTGGAGTTCAAACTTTTCTCCATTGAATGATTATTTGCCTAGAGGAAGAAGTTCTTCCATTCATTCCTTCTGCCTCAGAACACATGCTCAAAGATTGTGAAGCAAAAGACCTCCAAGAGTTCATTCCCCTTATCAACCAGATCACAGCCAAATTTAAGATACAGGTTTCCCCGTTTTTACAACAGATGTTCATGCCTCTGCTTTGTGCAATCTTTGAAGTACTTCTCTGACCGGCAGAAGAGAATGACCAGTCTGCAGCTCTAAAGAAGCAGATGTTGCGGAGGAGCTACTTTGCCTTCCTACAAGTGATCACAGGCAGTGGGATGAGTGAGGAGATAGCAAATCAAGGTGCAGAGAACGTAGAACAAGCGTTGGTAACTGTTAACTAAGGAGCTGTTGACTACCCAGATCCAATTGCACAGAAAACATGTTTTATCATCCTCTCAAAGTTGGTAGAACTGTGGGGAGGTAAAGATGGACCAGTGGGGTTCACTGACTTTGTTTATAAGCATATTGTTCCTGAGTGTTTCCTGGCCCCTTTAAAACAAACATTTGACCTGGCAGATGCGCAAACAGTATTGGCCCTGTCTGAGTGTGCCCTGACACTGAAAACAAGTCATCTCAAAAGGGGGCCAGAATGTGTTCAGTATCTTCAACAGGAATACCTGCCCTCCTTACAAGTAGCTCCAGAAATAATTCAGGAGTTTTGTGAAGCACTTCAGCAACCTGATGCTAAGGTTTTTATTTTTTTTATTTTTATTTATTTATTTTTTAAATTTTATTTATTTATTTTTTTCTTGTTTCAGAACCTTTGTCTATTCACTCATTTTTATGGCCGACTCAGCCCGCCCCGAGGGCAGGGCTGGTGCAGCATGTGGTGCTGGGGATCGAACCATGGTCCCAGAAGCTGCCAAAGCTTTCCCAAGCAGGAGCTTTAGACCACTGAGCCATCCCGCCGGGCCCCCAGGTTTTTAAAAATTATTTAAAGGTGTTCTTCCCGAGAGCAAAGCCCTAAGGACTGGATTTCCTTGTACCCACATCATGATCAGGAATTCCAATTAATAATTTATAAAGAATGATTTTTGTGTGTGCCATTCACACTCTTTCAACATTGCTTTGAGCTTATAGCAGTGTATGTATTGGTTTTTTGTTTTCTGTAAAATGGGTATAATTTTCCCCTAAGTACAGGTATGTAACAAGAGAAATTTCATACCAGCTCAATTGTTCTATAAAAAAAAAATTGTAGAGTGATAAAAAAAAAATGCTGAGGAATGGACTGGGGAGGTAGTTCAGCAGTCTAAGCACCTGTCCTGGCAAGCTCAAGGACCTGAGTTTTATCACTGGCACTGCATGCTGTGCCAGCCACCAAAACTGGACATTGTGGTACAGCCCGCAATCTCAGTGCTAGGGAGACCCTGTATCAAATAAATAAATAAATAAATAAATAAATAAATAAATAAAATCCTAACTATTAGTCATTTGCATTTTGAACAGTCTTTGTTGACAGGTCTCAAAATGTTAATATTTGTCTTGATCACATAATTATATTTCCAGTAGCAACTGCCAATTGGTAATGTGCTATGTAAAGAACAGTGGGAGGCAGAGACCAGCTAAGACTGCTGGGCTTGTGTAAAGGCAATATACTGCACCTGAATGAAAGCAGAGAGAGGGCAAAAGGTTATTTATAGGGAATAAAGAGAAGTGGGCTCTTTTATAGGGCTTGAGAAAGGTAAGGGGCACTAGGGATGAAGACCTTAGTTAACATTAGTGGTCAAATTTTCATGCCTCAGTGGGCAATGTCTATGAGGCATCTGCTGAAAATGGGTGTTCTCAAATGCCCAGGTTTTTGGAAGATTCCATGCTCCTTCTCCTCCTTCTCCTCCTCCTGCACCCTCTCTCTCTGTCTCTTTCTGTCTCTCTGTCTCTGTCTGTCTCTCTGTCTTTGTCTCTGTCTCTCTGTCTGTCTGTCTGTCTGTCTGTCTGTCTCTCTCTCTCTCTCGCTCTCTCTCAAGTATTTGGTTGTTACAGGGTCTCTCTATGCAGCTCTGACTCGAAGTGACCCTCCTCTTTTCAGCCACCCTGGCTCTGGATTTTCAAGCTTGCACAACTACACCTGGATTCTGTAGTTGTCTCAGTCCATGCCCAGCTGACCTATCTCATGAGCCCACCATCTTATCTCTTTTATGACATCTTGTGCTTTCCAAGGGCACCCTGGTTCTGGTATTGGAAGAATCATGTTCAAATTGAGCCTTACACTCCATTTTATAGTTCCTCTTGATAATCACTTCAAATTATTTCCCACTTACTCTAATTCATCTTAATTATTTTACTAGTAATAGTATATAGCCATAATCATTTTAGGGATCAAATATGATATTTTGAGTGCCATAAGTAATTCATTATAAACTTTGTTTTAGGTGTTTTTATTGAGGTAAAAGATGAATATAAGATGCCAAAATTGAAGTGGGAAGAAGAGCTAGTGTTCCTTGTTAATAGCTCCTATTCACCCCACAGTGCAAGGAAGAAAGAAATGACAATAGTATTCTATAACAGGAAGGGAAACAGACAGAATCCAGAAATGTATTTGAGCAAGTCTTCTGTGTATTTCTTCAGCTAGAAATCTATTTGGATTAGATTGTGAATTTTAGGATCAAGCAGACAGAATCCAAATCTCAGTTCTCCTGATTAGTATTCTGTGATGTGGAAACTCAAATGTTATGAAAACCTTGCGTGTTAACAATTTATGTAGAATTTGCCTCTGGCTAAAATGTATTTTTTATAAATCCAGATCTGAAGGACAGAACCTCACCTCTACTTTCTTAGCTTTGCTATAGGTAAGGCAGTGTAAGAAGAAACAAGGCTGGAGCTTTAAGTTTTAACTAAAATATATTTTTTTATAGAAAGAATCCTAACATGATTAATATGTAGAAAGAAATCTATAAAATTCCATTTAGCAACATAAGTACAGGAAATAATAAAAGAAACTGAAGGAAATCAGCAGACAGGTGAATCAAAGATTGTACAAAGTAATATAAGAAAAGTTTAATTCAAAGCAAAGTTAATGTAATTCAGTTATCAAATTAGGCTCTTCAATTTAGTTTGGTTAATTAATGTATAATATTTTTATTGGGAAAATTAGTTCTATTTTATATTTGGGATATTCAATGTTAAGTTACCATTTCTTTTTTTTAAAGAAATTTT